>WJFA01001478.1:0-21191 GCA_009870155.1 Pseudobourletiella spinata | reverse complement strand
CCTCCCCTATGGATATCAAACGATAAAATTTTCGAACCCCCCCCTACCCCCAACATGCTATCGATATTTATGGACGGCCCCTCAGCAGTCTACAGGCAGTCTACGGCTCCGTCAACCTTCAACATGATCCGAGATGCTGGAGCCAATCAACCCTGAAATTGCCACTTAAACTCCCCAAATTAATGAGCTTCAGGTTTTGAATCTGGATCTAATGGAATCTCAACCTAATTATCTTGGGAAAATGGCTACATGAGATTGAATATTAACCCTTGTCATTCGCCTTGTACACGCTAATCCTATTATACGAATAAGCAGCCCTTGGGATCCTTTTAATCCCTTCCGTCCACCGTGTTCCACCGTCCGTTCATATCCAACACACATTCCGTCACTGCCAGGTGATATTATGTGTGCGAGTAGTGCGGAACATGAAGCATTTCGGAAACGGCCAGTAGTGGTCACACCAAAGATAGCAAGAGCCGCTGAACTGCCGCACGCAGGCATGTGTTGGGAAAATGGGAAGGAAAATCCAAACTGAGATTATTTGCCGCTGGGAAAACCCACAAAATACTCCCCTCCCACAGGTAAATCCTTTGACGTCAAGAAAAATAATAATAAACACTTTTATTTACCCCACGATTTGCGAGGCAGACGGCGTATATATTCCAAATTCTCAACGGTTATAGTTTATAGTGACATCCGCCGGAGTTACACGCCACGGCGAAAATAGAAAAGCTCTAGATGATTATAGAGGCGGGCGGCACAGTGAATTTGTCACGGCTTTGCTCCACCAAATCCCACGTTGAGAGAGCAAGCTGGAAAAACGATAGTGCGGGGATTGAAGGAAATGCATATGGTATAACGAGGAAAAAAGGACATATTTCCGGAACGTCACCGCGGGGGCTGCCTCCGCCGGAAAACCCGGTCTCAACTGGAAGCCTCATTCCCCGCGTGCCAAATGTCAAAACGGCTTCTTGTTCACATCCAGTGCGTAGACGTTCCGAAAGGTTTTCTGGATGAGTGAAAATGATGTTGGGGGGAGCTGGCACTTGTACTAACGCCTGTGAAAATCCACTGGTTTTCCCGCCCTTCCCGTTCAGAACGACTCGACTTGTCAGCAGGATTCGATTTCCAAAAGCCCCGAGTCCTTCCGCAAAATGCTGACGCGGGTAAAATGATACGAGTAATAATGCATTAGGCGTGTTGGAGCAATGATGAGGTCTCCGCTGTCATCAAAGATTTCCTCGCCGCACTACACACTTCCTCCATAATAATCATTTTTATCCTTCCCTCCTTTCCACTCCGTGTGGGCGGATCCATTTCCTCCACTTCTCTCTGTCCTCTTTTTTTTTTAATTCCGTGCCCAAATGTACGTGAGCCCATTAATAATTCCTAGTCCTTCTCCCCTGCGGAATCTCCGCCCTTCTTTTATCTTCCGGTCCCAGTCCCTCGTCAGTCAGTCAGTCAGCATTGGAGAAAGTCCTCGTCGTTTGCAATACCCTACTGCTCGTTCTTCCAGGGCCGTATATACTTTATCCCATATTTATCTCCGCTCTTGCTCAACTGTGGAATCCCTAATGAATAATTGAATCTCAGTTCGCTCTACTCTGTGTCAGCCTATCATATTAAAGCTACCTCCTCCCGTTTGTTGGCCCATAAAGCACTTATATGTAATGGTCTTGAGAGTTTTATGTAATATGTTAACATTGTGATTCCCATATATGTACATGATGAGTATCATCACTTGCAGGTGGTTACCGCACTACTACTACCATACTCACTTCACCGAAGTACGAGCTTCCGGTTCAAGCCACTCCGACTTTTCAAACCCGTGATATAAAGTACGGGCATAATAGTGGGGTGGGCGGCAGGGTTAGATGCCCACCATGGTTTCCTTGGGGTAAAACCAGGGGAATCAAAAGCCTGCTGAGCCCATGCATGTAGAACTATACACACTCCATCAACTTTCCCAACCATCCCGTTCTGCTGAATTATCCTATACATAGGGCACACATGAAGGGTACGGAGTTTATGCTGAATAGAAATAAATTGAAAAGAGCCCGCCGCTGGGGGAATAAATGAGTTCATACACTTTGACTTCAAATTTCACCGCCTACAGAAGGATCTCAAACTTCCTCGTAGTTGGACAAACAACAAAAACTCATCCCTCCAGGACACGCAGCAGGGGAAAAATAATACATGACTTAATTATAGTGTCAAATTGGAGATGACAATTTGGGTGACACTTTACTATAATTAGAAGCTGTCATGGAGTCTAATGGAGTGTCTAAATATAGATTTGTGGGCCACCCAAGTCTCTGCTTTCCAGCACTGAAAGCCAGTCTGGGCTCCCCAGTATATTCCAATGTTGTAGTGGACGACAGAGTGCATTATTCGGCCTTTTATTCACATGGGAGCGGACTGTGAACATTTCACAGGACAGTCACTCCGCCGAGAATTGAATTTCACAGAGAATGGCATCGCGTTTTAACTCTGCAGTATTTATGATGAATGAGGAAATCAACGTGGTTGAAAACTGGAGAGCGTCTTTGGAGCTTTGAGCCACTTCACTCACGCACAGGGACAGTAGGGGGCCAGCGTCTGTGAGTGGAGATAAGTGGCCTCATGTAGTTACATGCCTGGGAAGATGTCGTATAGCGACCGGGATGACCCACATGAAACTTCAGAGGTATTCCTTCCATGTTATGAACTTGCTCTGTCCTCACCCTCATTAGTCAAGTGACAAAGGTCCTCTGAAAACTGATTAATGATCCGGCGGACGACAGTGATGATGAGTTGAAAGGAGGCATCAGTGAGTCACTTATGAGGAACAATTAGGATCCAATATTGGACCTCAAAGGGCTGGGTGTCGGAAACGGATGTCCGGGTTTCACTTTTCCATCCACGGCCTGCGTCATTCTATAATGCTCCTCATTTGTGATGCTAATTCTATCAGAAATGCTGATTCGTTTAGTCCAAATTGCATTGAGTAGGAGACCATATGGCCATCACCTTCACGCTCTGGCAGGGAAAATTCCTGCTTTTAACCCCACCGGATGTCATGAAATCCAATCAAAAACCTCCCTTGAGTCAACATCAGTATTGAGCATATAGCACTTTGTCCCGTGCCTCCGGTAACAATGGTCGTCCCCGGATATGACCTTCACTTGGAAATGACTTGAAAGCAACTCCTCTCGCGGATCAGAGCATCACCTCATCCAACTTCCTTTCTCACAATGGATGTGAGAGGGAGAGTTGGTTGGTGACGAACCGGAAGAATCCCGCTCAATAGAAATGCCAAGGTTCTGCCCATCCCGTTTGGAGTCCCGCCAAAACAATTTTTGCTGGGGCTCAAAATAATGGGGAGTGGTGGTGTGAAAGGGGATTTTCCCCACATTTAGGTTCAAGGAAGCAGCAATAAGAAGGGAGAGACGGTGGATTTGATTGACTTGGAAAAAATCATTGCCGTCCCAGGAATCTCCTCCATGCCTACGCGTAGTAATCACTTTTTCATTTCCCTCCAGACGGCACACCGCCCGCTGCTGCCGACGGCTCGGTTCCATCAACAAAGATCCAGGGTTGGGGAAAGTTCCCATAGTAACTCCGAATCTAAATTAAGTTTCCCTAGAACTTCTACTATTTATCCAGGTCAAGGAACTATCTCTGTTGCTCTTTCCAATTTTCCTATGATTCCACGGAGAGCTTCGTCAAGAGTCTCCTCTATCTGCTATGATACGGAACTTTGGCTAACTCTGTGTGCCGTGCCACACCAGCTGGTCCCCATATATATTGACAGCCAATAAAGGCGGGAGCATTTGAGAAATGTCCTGCTCTCACATCCCCGAACCCAGAAAGTGAGAGAGAGAGAGAAAGGACTTTATCTTAGCCGCCCGTTCAGGGAGCCGACTCCATAGCTTTAATTCATTCCCATATATATTGAGCAATCAAGGGACGTCTCTGCTCCGAGGGAAATGCGTAGATGGTGACAGAGGGGCACCTTTATTGGTCTCTTAGTCCTTCCCGCGGATTTATTGGATCTTATATCCGCCTACCACGTTCCACACCGCACAACAGCCTGCCCGAGCTATATACGGCGCTTTAACGGTTGGGATTCTGGGAATTCGGAATTGGAAAACATAGGAATTGATCTAGCGGAGAGAGTGCCTAGTTGGCGGGATCCTGTGCGACGGATCTCTCCATTTAAAACTTACCGCATTCCATTTGGAAGTGAAAACTTAGTGTCTACACTCGCATCCACCTTCTCTACAAAAGTAAGTTGATGTAGACTATAGCCAAATGAGGATTTAATTAAAGGAAAATTCATATTAATAGCCTCTTCTTCGGCGGTAACTGTTTGTGTCCTGGAATAATTCTCATATAACTCCAGCACTCCGTAGATTCACCCATTGGACAAGACGAAAAAAAGTTCGTAGTACCGCCTACTATAGTTTCTTTTGAGGAAGAAACTCTCTAGGCAGACCAAACGTTATCCACTCAAGCATGGATATGCAGGACTCACTTAACCAACATTTGCCCTCTTGTAGACGAAGGGTTAGAATTTCGTACATATTTCCCCACCTCTACAACTACACACACACACACACACACACACACACACACACACACACACACACACTCATACACATATACGACCACATCGTATTAACTCGGGAAGACGCGACTGCTTGGGATTTCATTTCCCATAAATATTCAGGATTTGGAACTCATTGGGGAATTACATGCTCCCGTTCCTCCCCCGGCAACTTGCTCGTGGTTAGCATTACTACAGGAGATCGGAACAGCCGTACCAGACTTCCTCCCCATACACAACGGCTTTTAGCTCACCACATTCACTCACTTATACTGGAGCGGAAAGCGAAAAACTTGTTAACTTGTAATGCAGTTAACCATGCGGTCGACCCAGTCACATATACAGCTAATACAAACTCCTTCCAAAATTAACGACAACTGACGAAATTCCGCCTACGTGGGCACGGCTGTTATAGCTCAAAATTGACTGTGCGGGAAAACCTGTTGGGAATGTACTTTTGAATATTTGAGACCCTTTCCGGCTAGGTCGAGGGCTTCTTGATAGCAGGAAGTGTGGTCCAATTCTCCGATCAAAACTATATTTATGAAACCCCGGAGTTTCCAGCAGTATATAGCCAAATCTCCTTTCATATATAATTCATACTTAACCGCAGACTTGAACAGTAGCGTCAACTACGAAGGCAGCATTTAGTCTCCGTCAGTATACTCATAGCAGTACCCCCAGCTTTCCACGCGCCCAACATGACAGTACATTAACTTTTGAGCTTTTCTACGTTCATCTTCCGGGTCTCACAGCGGATGTCCCTGTAAATTCACTTTTCATCCGCGCTCCTCTTCCCCCCTGAATTTCAACTTGTAGTTCCTCGGAGAATTTTCCATTAATGCAATGAACCCGGACTCGCGATCCGGGGCGATACGTCATACCATGTCATATATAAGCTCCCTCACCCAAGGCTCGAGTAAATTCCAGCCGATTTACGACCGACCGGTTGGAATATCCATAAAAATGGAGCCACTTCACTTCAGAATCTGCCCATTTCAATAATCATATTCCACTCCATTGAGAAATGGGAGAGATACGCGGGTGAACATTAATCATCTTACCTCGGAGGCGGACGACCCTTTCTTCGGCACTGACTTCCTTGTTTAAGGCTTCTATATAGGGTTTGGGATTCACCGCCACACATGGATCATGCCCTCATCCTCATTGGATGAATATTCATATTATTACGCCGTGGTCTCTGACGAGCCCGTGGCTAATCCTGTGTGGGCCCAGTTGTGCTCCGCACAAGGGGATATATCTCAAGGTTCCCGCTAGGATTCTTCCCCGCTACTGTCGCCACCAAAAGTAAAGTTGGGGGATAACAGTGTGGGGAAAGGCGGGGGATTGGGCGGAGTAATAAAAGGGAACCATAAAATATGTCCTTGTGAGCTCCTGACTGTGTGTGAGAGAGCGAGAGTGACTTTCACGGTTGGGATAGTAATCCGGAGACCTTCAATAATAGGCGACGGTTCTTTCCTTGTACACTCGTGGAAATGCAGGGAAGAACTGAAGAGGAGGAGGAACTGGGTTGTAGGAAAATCTTTTTTACCCCCAAGGAAAAGTCGGAAGCTTCGGGAAGGGCGAGATGTACATGCACTATTGTTCATGTACATACGCCTGTCGTTTCTCCAGCCAGTTGAAGACCCTCTAAAGATTGCCTACTTTTTTGGAGGAACAGTTCATAGTAGTGCTGGGGGGGGGGCTGCATCCTACATATCCATTCTAACTCCTCTCATTATTGTTGCTATTATTTCTTGTGTAAGAGTGAAATCCTCGTTACTTTTCCACACATTCATCCGCTTACCCAGAACTGTTCGTATGGCAACAGCTGCCTCTACAGAGTCGCTGATAGTTACGAGGGAAGAGCGCAAAGTAGTGGTGCGGATATTCACGAATGATATGCCAGCATATAAAACGGCCGATGATCCCAGGGATCCACCCGTAGCTCCGCGTGCCTCTCAATCATTAAGATCCATGCCATGATTTTTCCGCCCGTACACACTCCCTTGCCTAACATTCCAGATGATCATTGCTGTATCCCGATGTGGGAGCCGAGCCGATTATCTCGTTAGCAGTAAAAAGGGCCCTAACTCTGGTTATATGTGGGCTGCTCCACGGAGGAGTTGTGGGTACTGCATACCGAATACAAATGTGCGTGCCTTCATATGGAGAGGCCATTATAAAGTAGTAATGAGGAACGGGACTGATAGCTCCCGGGGGAGAGGCCACGGAGATTCCACCGGGGGAGGTTTCCCCGCCCGCTAATATGCTCGCCGAAAATAAACTGTCTCGAAATTCCGCCCGCATTTCGAGCCAGGTCCAGGACTAATAGGCTCAAATTAACCTCTGCTCGCCCCATGCTAGTGTTATTTCTTCACCCGGATTTCTCCGAGGGGTTCCCCAGTACTCTCAGTATTTTGAGACTCCGTTCGAATTTTCTGAAGCCATAGCTATCCTCCGTATGAGCCCAAGAACAAGGGTGACGGGGCATGGAGTTGGGAAATCCTTTGTGTGTAGCAGTCCACTGGGAGGGAGTTACTGGAGCGATGGACTCCCATTTCCACACTCAAACGTGAGCGGAAAGTACAAAGTGAGCGTTTCCCGCCTCACTTCCTCCGAAGCTATGTGTTTCTCTACCTATGTTTAATAGCAACAGATTATTACTGCCTGGGGCCAGGAGGAGAAAGGAGCATGTGAGTCCACTCAGTCGTGCAGAAGGAACGGTGTTCACGATGCCGCCTTCCGTTTCAAAGGCTTTTAGTCCGTTGGCAACGGCGCGGAGCCTAGAGAGGGGCTTCTGGGTCTGACCATTTCATATTTATAGCTGGAATTCCATGAATGGTTGAGTGGAGTTGAAAACTTTGTGGCTCTAACACGTCCACCACTCGTGCCTTCCAGTACATTGGAGCCGTGGGGTTGGTCGGAGTTTGGGAAAGTCCCAAAACTTAATCATAATTGTAATGTAAAGGATCTCCAAAGGGTTTCCATAGCGTTCGAGATTTATTGGTTAGTGCCATACAGTGCTCCTGAATGAGGGCCCATAGACGGTGCTCCTTATCCTGTGTCCAGGGATTTGGAATCCAGAGAATCTAGCTATGTTAAGATTGTTATCTTCGATCGAGACGGAGTACGCCTGGAGTGCACAATGGGGAATAGAAAGGACCTTCGTGTGGACAAAAAACAGCAATTTGGGAAAGCGGGTCAGCGTGGATATATTCGCTAGACTTGATGTTCCATAGAGAAGTTGGGTGAAAAAAACCGACAGTCCGCCTGCGAGTATTCGGGCGAGAATATTCCAGTTACCTGATAGGAAGCTTTTCGTGTGTCGCGTCAGAGTTGTTAAAAATTTCACAAGTTTACTACTTCTGTATCCTTAGGCTACTACTGGAGGCATCCGCCGAGTAGTTGTTAGCAAACAACACAGGTGAAGAAAATCCAGGTAGAAAATGAGGAAAAGACTTGAGAGAGATTTGAGAAAGATGTGGAAAGTTATAGAGGAGAATCTCCCCTGTGATCTCCAATAATGGTAAAGAACTTTTTCCACCCTTGTGGAGCACCTTCTGGTCACACTCTACCCGCATATAGAACATCCCCTCCAATGAATTTGGAATGAGAAAGTTTCGGGAGGGCGACTCACTCGGAATGGGGCTGCAACAACAGCCGTTCCACAGGTAGTCCCTGCTCAACTTTCCCGGGATGACGGAGAAATAATGAAAATAAACTTGGCCGGGAATATAAGCATCATCAATAGTAACATAGTCATGCATATGCAGTCCATGCTGAGAGAGACGTGGGCGTATAAAATTACCAGCTCCGGATCAACTGCAGGAGTGCATTCGAGCAAGCGGGCGGGTTGTAAAAGGTAAGCTTCATATGTCCATATGTAGAGGGGCTTGAAGAAGATCCTATGAGCTGATCTAACTAAGTGGATTCAGTGGATCTAAGTGGGATCCCTACCCCGTTCATTCATCTTCATTTGTTAGAGTGCGTTTCAAGTCCACCTGAATTGAGCGGGCTTACGTCGTCCTGGGAATCCATGAGGATCTCAACTTTGGCCTCTCAGTCAGTTCATGTTGTTGTTACTGCAGTGGACACGATGGTGTGGAACATGGAGGAATCCTGGGATAACGAGCCGGAAAGGCCTGCGGTCAAATCTTGAGGCTTAAAACTTTGTTCAAACAAATCCGAGATGACGGTGAGTGGAATCGGCTAAATATATACTCCTCCACATACAGTGTACAGACTCCGTATAAGGACGAGTACGCTGATACACCATGCGATATGTGTAGAGCAGAGAGGCTAATATGATGCCTGTACTTCAAATGAGTCAAATAATGAGGCAAGCATTCGATTGCAGACGCTCGGTCCTCTGGCCCAAGTAAATACTGAATCTGATTGCTAAACGGGCTACCAAAACATGGGCTCATCCGCTTCGGAAGAAAGTCAGTAGTGTTAGTATATATAATAATAGTAATAATGGAAGTGGCTGTAGTGGGGAGAAGAGTCAACAGACAGGTTGTTTCTGAGAGCGGAATCTATTTGCCGAAGCCGTAGACTGTGAGGCTAAATCCCGGGCGGATTTATGTCCACTGCAGACTTCTCGAGTCCTTACCGTACACAGCGTCGTCTGCATGGCTGGCGTGGTGGTGGAAACCATGTAAAATTAGGGGAACTCCCGTTGATTCTGTCGTCGTAAATCCGAGATTATCCGTAATGGAAAATTATGGAGTTCTCCGCCGCCACGCTCCTCTATATACATTCTAGTAGGTCGATGTACGGACAATTTTTATCACACACAAGACACGGATCTGCACAGCCTCCATTAGCATTACAAACAAACGCACACGCAAACACACACACACACACACACACACACACACATGACAGGCTGTCAACGCAGTGAGGATCCGTACAAGCGCGGATCCCGAATGGCGGAAAAGTCACTTTGACAGAGGTCAATAATGGTAATAATCTCACACGGATATCCGCATGGGACACTTTAGCAGGAAAGTCAAACACATTGTCTGTGGAAACAGAGAGAAGCGTTTCTCAAGAGCTCCATTCTGGCGGTATACGGACGATTCCCAGGGCCTTTCGTCCGCTCCAACTGCTGCAAAAACTCCGTAATGGTCACCACCCTCATTATGCTTGATTAGTACCACTCACTACGTTCCCAGAGTTTTTCCCTGCTGATATCGATCCACCAAATTCCAGCTCGACCTGAATATTCCCACTGTTTACTGTGAATAAGTCTTGACGGCTCAGCTTGATGCTAAGTAGAGACATTCATCTCCGGCTCCTCCAAACCGCCCTGTCCCCCTGACACATTTTTTACTGGGTACGCTCGAAGGATGAACTTGTCATTTTTTCCACTCCATATTTCTTGCTCTTATGCAAAATTCAGGAGCAGTTCCTCCCCTCCTCTCCCCTGCCCTGCCCGCCTCCGAATCCCCATCAGAGGTTTCCTTTTTTCCCAGTATCTCTTATATTCCGCAGAGCTATATAGGGAAGAGGGGAGGTGGAATGTCATGACCCGCAAGATAGGAGCAGAGGAGGCTGAGTTAATTAGAAAACTCACGCTGCCATTCTCCGGTGGGGCGGGATGGAAAGAGCAGGAGAATATACTTTATAATTATCTTAATTGCTAATAAGGAGACTCTACCATCCTCTGTTCTCGGCAGGGAGTTATGAGACAGAAGAAGCGGGAGTTTTTTCTAATAATTGCATTACTTGTGGGAAAAATGGGTTATGCTAATTCCATTCCATAAACAGGCTACCAGTTTATATACATATGCATATGCTTCCTCGTCGTAACTGACTGAGTTACACCAGTTCTCCTACCGCCAGGAGTCCCCCGATTCTTATTTAATGCTTCCAACTTTTCCCGAAGAGGAGACGCACACACGCACGCAGAGACATAGAAATTTTAGTTTACAAGCTCTATAGAAATAACTATGTACAGGAAAGGGCACCTCGGGAATACTGGCACTCAAAAACGCACTTATTTGGTTAGTAGCTGAGGCCTCACAGTCAGTAGGTCGTATTCGTACCAGCAAAGGGTACAAGATAATGTACTTATGTAAACATACTCAAATTCGCACACGAACAAACATACTAGCAGAGTGCAATGCGGACCAGCTCAAACACACGAGCATACGAAAAACTTTCGCACTGGCCGTAAAACACGTGGAATAACGCACACACATACTCTATACACGCATACGAAGACAAACGCACACTAGTGTGCGCGTGGAAATACGCACACACAAGCAAACATAAATAAACATATACACAAGCAAACGCATGTAAAGACACAAATATACCCAAATAAGGACGCATGCCTACGTTGAAACGTATTATAGCGCCTAGTGCATCATACGCCGAACTTAAGCGTAGACATCTATCCATGCACTATTAAAGTTCATACACCGATACATGCAGTCTTACGCACAGGCCCAAGCACACACATGACAACAGTAGTTCCCCTGGACTTTTAGTCTTTTCAGAGCTCAGGGAACTCACGTAAAATGTGCTGCTATCCTACTTTACCTCCTCCTTAATTGCACTCCCCCACGCAGTTCAATTTCCTGTGTAAGTCTGTCCAACTTCCTCCGTGGGAAGATCCGCACGGAGCATTAGGAGGACGCCGTGCCGTAATGCCCGTTACTCCATAGTTAATGCAAATGTACAAAGGCCGTAGTATCTTATGATGATTTCCCCCCTTCAGCACCCAACTTATCCTTTTAGCCCTGACATGCTCCACTGAATTATTAAGTAGTTAATTAACTCCTTGGAACAAGGGAGTTTTTTCAGCCTCCCGTCGGGCTCTGATTATTACCTGGAGCTCAATTTCCACGACGACAGTTCCACCGCCAATACTACCACACAGCCGTTACTACACCTTATAACTTACCCTCTGCTCCTCCCCAACCACATCTGAACGCCTTTCCCCCAGCATGTGAGCATGCAGTGAGCTCCGTTTCAACTGTCAGAATCTAATTTCTTTTCGAAATCTACTTTCCCCAAGCATCAAAGCAACGGTCCATTCCTCACGTATACGACTCCTGGATCCACCATTAACATACGTGCAGAACGCGCTCTTTGTATCTGCGAAGTAGAGCCCAGCTCACCCCAGCCCAGCAAGTCCCAAGTGATTCTGCATACAGCCCTCATATAGTTTCTCCTTTGTGACAACTGAACTGGAACCGAGTAACAGGGCTGGGCTCTGTCGAGTACGAACGGAATGGCGAACATCCTGTGGGGAACAACCGACACATTTGATTTCCTTCCACGGCAACTAGCAGAGTTCTCGGTTTAGTAAATGTATAACTTTTAGTCGATCGGGCGCGAGCTTACAAAAATGGTGAGAAAATTCTTTTCATTCTCCTCAAACCATGGCAACCACACGCATCCCCATCTCTATGATGATAATAATAACTAGAAGTTCATTCGATCCTCCCTTTTGGTCAGATCATAACCTCCTCAATAATAATATCAAGCTCCATAGCAATGGACACACAAAAGATACGAGACTGCTCAACCCTTTTGCTCACGTCAATATAAATGACCCCCAGGTCGTTGGTGTCGTTCAAACTTGGTCGAAAATACTGTCTTCATACACGCAATCCCATTCACACGCCCTAAGCTTGGGGGTAAACAGTCTATTTTGAAGGGAGTTCGTCTCGGTAACTGACGTTCTTGCCCCCACCACATTGTGCATAACACCCCCCCACCCCACCCTGCCAGACCCATACTTCACATGCTCTGTTGACTTCTCTCTCTGGACTGGATTTCTTTAACGGGATTAAATTGCATAATGGGTCCACTCGCAGAGTAGCGATCAGGTTTGGGCGGCCTACCCGTTACTCCCAAGTAAGCAATTTACATCTACTTTTTGGCAGCCGTGAGTAAAAGTACGGGATATGGATTCCCTTTGGAAAGGGTCCGTCGGCCGGAGCCCATATAGTACGTTCCTCATGCACATTCTCAGTCAGTCACTCCTCACTATTGTCGCATAACTTTGCCAATCCAATTTGGTCAGCACAGACACGTCCATGCTACACATACACACGCTCGTTCTGCACATACACACACACACACACACACACCATCACTCTACACTTACACACGCTCATTCTGCACATACACACACCCTCACGCTACGGCTGCACTTACACACATACGCTTACGCTATACTTCATACACACATTGATGCTACACACAACACAGGCAGGGGTCCCGACGGAAGTACATAAAGAGCTGAGCTGAACCACTCCCGGGCCTCACCCGGACGCTATAGCCACTGTGACAAATAATGGAGTGTGATCTTTTCAGGTAAAAAGGTTGCTCACTCCTCCCCTCGAGCGGATCTGTCTTATCCAGAGATTCTAGACGAGGAGGACGACGAAGAAAAACCTTGATTTATGGAGCGAGAGGGAAAATGGGGGAGGAGGAAGACGGTTCTGCCGCCAGGCCGGCGCCGCCGGCAGCTAGCAGCAGTCTACAGTAGGACAGTGTAGCCTCATCCTCGTCAGACCTTGACAAAAAAAGTTGCACTTTTACCCGAGCCCCGCCAAATATCCGGGATGTGTAGGAGCGGGGTGAGCGAAAAGTGGGGGGAGGGAGGCTGAACTGTCGAAGATTTCAGAGCACTACCGTACGTGTACTAGCTCCTCGTCAGCACAACAGTAGCAGCAGGGAAAACTCCTCTCGTCCCACGCTCACTCTCTCGGAGAAACAATGATAAGTGCAAATGTGACGGTTTATATGTGAGAGAATGTTGTGACTATGAGCACCACCGCCCATAGATGTACGTCGTATTTATTCAGGAGCTGACGACTGGATGGGAACTGGGAGTGCAATAAGTACAGGAGCAGGGATGCAAGGACGGGATAATACCATGGATTCCCATCCAGTTCCCCAACCCCAAGTTGAGGGGGATATGGGGCCCATAACCGACAGAGCTTAAGATAAATATTGAAGATATCCAGGCTAATGTTCACGTTGAGTGGACGGGCGGGTGGGACCGGAGGAGCGGAGGGCGGATGAGGAGATGAGGGAAATCAGAGACGCCATGAAATTTTCCTCTAAAAAATCCTTATGATTCCATGCATAGCTTCCCAACATAGAATCATGTACTGGCAGAATAGTCAGACCCACTCTTACTTACTATTATTTATTCAGGCTCATTTCATCCCGAGAAGGAGACTCTCCGCCGTCTTGGCCGGGCTCACATTCACCCAACAAATAGAATGTGTATGAGGCAGTGATGACGGCGGCGGAACTGATTCTTATATTGGCGACCAAACTCAATTTTTCCCTCATTCCATGTCATTTAATTTCCATGAAATTCCCTCTCTCGCCCCGCCTTCCTTTCCGGGCGGGGAGCCCATTGAAAAGTTCCAAATGACTCGCTGAATGAGAGCTTCAAGTGTCCATCCTCCTGTCAACCGGCAGCTTGTTGTGATGACTTATACAGTCATATTTGCGTAACAAACTACTTCTAGAGCCCCCCACTCGGAACTCCTGTATGATGGCGGATTTAATGATTTATTATTGACTTCAACCCGGACGCCCCTTCAGTCACAGACTCATCTTCTCTCAAGTGTACTTCACTTCGGGCTTTTGTCGCTCAACTTTGTAAATTAATCAAAGCCGCCCTTCTCTTCACATCTATTCTCATTTCATTCCCAAACGCTCATATATAGTTTGGATAGGTCGTGGAAGGAGGAAGTATCTGGATTTATAATGACTCCATCGGGATGGATATAAAACCTCCTGGCTCAGAAACCTAGTTATTCCGAGCGGGCATGTCGTAATGCATTTGATGAGTAATGATAACAATAATGATAATAATAATAATAATTGTGATAAAAATAACTGTCTCTCTTAGTATGTACAACCCATTTGGAGTGGAGATTATCCGTGCTTGAGATCAAAGAAGTTACATATCCACATGGAAACATGCGTAGGGAGACATGCATATAAATAGAGCAAATTTTGTGAGAGTGATTCCATTAGGATCTTTCCAGTGCACGTCTCCTGATGCTCCCGTACGAACGAAGAAAAATTTATAAAAGTTAAGAGAATTCTCGTAAAGTCGACTCCTTTAATTCTATCGACCACCTTATACAACGACGTGTTCCCAGGCAGTAAAAATCCCTGGAGGGACGCTTCATAATCAAAGTCCACTTTAAATGGAGTGAGAAAATTTCACTGGAATCGCCGAGGCGCCAGGTAGTTTTCCCGCTGGATTATTTATGCTCTTCAGCGAGCTGGCTCAAGACTGAAGGTCCTGTCCGCAGGGCGGATGAAAATGAGGTTCAGTCCTATAAGTAGGTGCGGAGCGTTAGGAGCAACAGGGTTCGTATATAGAGTTTTTCTTTCGGCAGGTAAAGGCAGAGAAGTTTAATGGGAGTGAATACTATAATTGTGCTGTGAAGGCGCCCAATTGCTTCGCTGAAGTCCACCCTCTAGCTTTGTACACACAGGGATTTGGCGACTATGAAATGAGAATAACCAGTACCGTCGCCATCATGGCTTGAACTGGACATGGTAGCAATGGAACAAAAGTTGTACACCAGCTATGCGAACCTCTCTCAGTATAGCTAATCGATACGTGGGCCTTTAAAAGCGCGAATATGTCATAAAACTCTCAGTGGGCAGCCTCGTTAATGACGACGTCTATGGCGTGTGGAATAAGAGCCGGTATGGGATCAGGATCAATCACTTTTCCGGGCCCAGCCTTATGCCAGAATTTTTATGGGCGGCCGCCCGAACGTCCGGTTTAAATTATTTTCTGGGAAATGGAAGGAAATTACCTTGTTTTTTTTTCGCCGTTGTAATCCGTCAGTACGAGATGAGACGAGGAATAAATGACAAGTAGGAATACCAGAGATTAGTCCGATAATCACGCTGAAAATCTCACATTTTCCGCCCGGCGCAAAGTAGAGCTCTGCAGGACTCAACACTGGGGTTTCCCCAACAATAAAAATCCTTATCTTTCTCCATTTGAACACATGCGTAGCAACACACGCTATTATTACAAGTCAGTACAGATGAGAGGGTACCACGTAGTAGTGCACACACCCTTCATCATCATTCCTCTCTGCCACCGCGGAGGCAACTGGAAGTGAAGCGGGAAGTGAGTGGGAGTGATACGAGGCTCTCGGCCCGTCCCATGTAATTCTTCTGCGCGCTCAACCGTACCTCCGAGCCGGCTATCGTCTGTTATATGCTACTACACACTATATTTTACTTAAGCCGAAGAACGCGCTATTTTTTTTATTCATACAAATTTCTGCAATACTTCGTACAGCACAAGGACATCGTGATGATCTGATGACGGCTTGATGATCTGCCCGGCAACTCGGGACGGCGCTTGCAAGCAACATGAAACAATCCATTTTTGATGGTATGGCAATACTTGCCATGTTAATGGGTGCCTTGATTATAAACACGTGACCGTAAATACGACTCTTCACTGTATGTGGGATCCGGCTTTGAGGGGAGTGGGATGAAATCGACTGTCAGTGACGGTATCGTCTGTGTGCATGTGTGGGTGTGCGTGTGTGCCTAAACGGATGATTGGATCCGCGGAGGATGGGATCCGCGAGGAAGATGGGGAGAATCTAATTGAAGTTGAGAATCTTGGTTGGGAATTGTGGACGAGATTAAGAACTCGTAGCTCATCTCATTTCGCACTCTGGGTCCACATGTGCTCACAAGCCCACTTCGCTCCCTAAAACTTCTTCGGGCTGGATGCTCTCATCGCCCATAGCTTGATTTTCATCAATTCCCCATTTATTGCTACATCCCAAATCGTTTGGAGCTGGAATCCCGATATTCATCTCGCTCCTCCCCACTTACCGATCCTTCTAGGTCATCGAATACCTATCTTCACGGATTATGAGAGGATGAGTAGGGGGTTCACACAAATCAATGCAAACACGCGCACACATTGCACACACACACACGTATGCACACGCACATCCACACACGTAGGCGTACACACATGCTCATAAGCATACAAACATATGCACACACACACACACACACACACGCACACACACACACACACACACATGCACTCTAAGGCACGCGCTTCTTTGAGAAATCGTGCGCTGAGCCGAGTGGCGAGAACTGATGATTCCATTCCATCTCTCTTATAATGATTAGAGAGCGGTTCACTTACTAAATTTTCTCTCCATCTTACGTGTGGTCTCCGTAAGCCGGGCTCCAACTTCCTCGGGGAAATGTCCCCGGACCCAAATCGATATGCTTCTCGAGATCTGATTGTAATGCTAATCTTATAGCTGACGGCCTCCCACTACCTCGTATCCCGAACAGACCGTCTGGTTAATACGACTATACTTGCCGCATACGAAGGTTTTGCAAAGACACCAGAGTCGAATCATAATGCGCTTAGGATAGAGCGGAGATCAGAAGCCTCCGCAACATCTCGTAAAAGCCATGCAACCGACCCAATAATTAGGAGGAGTGACAATCCATGGAGCTCTCAAGCCTCTTGTATTAGAGAAAGATGAATAATTGTAGGTACGAAGTACGCAAGGTAGATGGGCAAAGTTAAATCAGCCATCCCCGTATGTAACATGAGAATGTCATCGTAGCATTGGGAAATCCGATGTCACTGGCTCATTATAGCAGACTCAAACTTGAAAACTTTACAATGGTATAGACAGTCGACAGGGTAGAGGAACTTTGGTGAGTTTCACAACAACCTTGTTGTGTACAACATTCTGCGCTGGAGATTAGGAGTGAGTTGTGGGTGAGAGTTAAAATTTGATTAAATCCATGAAAGGATGTTAATTCTCAGAAGCATCATCGGTTCCTTACAGCCATGTGCACAGCGTGTCAAGCGCGCTTAAAGATGACTACGGCGGAATTAGCCCAGTATAGCCAGATCAAAGAGAATATAGCAGCAGGCCCCGGCAAACTCTTGTAAAATCCTATCAAACTCGTAATAAACTACACACGTTATTTGAGGGCGGCTGTGAGCGCTATAAATAAAGTACTTCTGCTCCCGCTTCCGCCCATATCATAACTTTTCTAATGCGCAAGTTCCGCGGAGATACAAAAACTATTATGAGTTGAGGGTTGGATTTGGCTTTTGAAATTTCCCACAGGATCCCGTCCTCATCCGCTCCAGAGACAAGCACCAGAATGGCCTAGCTCGCCTGTTCATGTGTCAACACGCGTGCTACATCAGTCCTCTGATTACGACTATTGATTTCGAATATCACGCTACAATCATCGCCATTACTGTTACACCCAATCCCAGTCCCAGTGAAATAGCTCTGACAGAGACAAGATCCTCAGTCAGTTCTTTAAGGACATAAATATATACATACATAATATGTGTCACCCAAATATCCAAAACCCTAGTGCACCAGCATGTACGAAGCTTGGAAGGGAATTCCGCCGCTGCAAGCTTTATTACGGTATTTGGCAGTTCCAAGTGTGAGCATGCCGAGGTCCACCATAGTGAAAACTGTACACATGATCACGTGGAAATTAAATTTCCGCAATTACTACCCCACAAGTCATCCCAACAACGTTTTCCATTGAAATCTTGCTGACTTCATGGGATGCTGCACGACGTGCAGCATCACAAAGAAACTTATGTGATCAATAGCCACCTTTCTCTGCACACGCTTGCGGGGCGCAAATGTACTTCCTTTTATTTCTCCCAACCTGACTCTAAAAGTAACGAAGCTAAAAACTGGTGGATTTTTTTATCTCAAGACCAAATTCACTGGAAGAAGCTTTCGCTGAGCGTAAGGAATTTGACATAAATGAAAGGAGAAAGTAGCTCGCACGTTCAAATTGACTCCGTCCTTCCCGCCGTAAATCAGGCATCTTGAGTGCGGGCATGAGCTGTTATACTGTGACAACATCCACAAGCTTCACCACCGTTTCAGAATAAAATAGTGTAACTCCAGGGAGATTTTCCGTGGAAGCCCAATGTGGCTTTCATCGCGGATCCTTCTATTAGAGGTTTTACTAAAAGGTCCCACCCTTTTTATGGCCTCCGGAAAGAAGTAGGTTGAGGAGGTCCGGAGGTTTATGTGTTTCGTCTAAAATAGTACCGAGGTAGCTCGGAGTCGGGGAGTGTGAGTTGTTTGTGGCCTTGTAACAACAACTGGTGGTGGTGGGGGCATTTAGCGTAGCGCCTCCATAAAGTGCTACATCATCCTGCCTGTTTTGTCCGCACCAAGTACAACCTTTCCTCCTTTTGAGCGAGCCTCTCCATTGGAATCAATTATGACGGCAAATAAGTGGAAGATAAGCAACTTCCCCCGGGGTCTCACATGCACTCCTCCTAACCAGTCAGTTAGGATTGTCCAGGGTGACAGACACAGGGAACATGGATGGCGGAGCTTCACGGTTATGTAAAACTAACCACTAGGGAAGGCCAACTGTATGAGATGACTCAAATTAAGGGGATTTAAGTCACTATCTAAAGTGCTCCAAAATATTGGCCATTGTTTAGCCCCGGTAGTTACGTCCAATTGAACTCACTCACTAAGAGTAGCCTGAATTGCAGTAGTTGGGACCTTTTATGGTTCCTCATGTAATAACAGTCGAGTCCACAGTGAAATGTGATGATTGTACCGGGAGCCAGAGCATATGACGTACCATCCGTGTATTATTGTTCCTCTTATCGTACCGCGCGCACCAAGACCGGAAAATGAAGTGTCGTGTACAATGTACAACCGGCTGACTCGCTCACTCAACAGAGGCTTCCGCAACCTATTCCATTGAAGCCAACCACCCTATGGTCGGTCGCCTGACAGGCAGACTGGAGCGTATGACATGGAACTTGGCTCAAATGCGGAATTTTGTCGTGTGCACTGGGGAAGATACTGCCAACGTTGGAATTATATTATATTATTTCCCTCATTAATTCGTTTCATTCATCCGTACATGATAACGGGCATGATCATGATGAGAGTTGAGGTGGGTCAAAGTTGAGCTGGCCGCGGGGAGCGTGTGCATATAATATTTAATTAGAGTTCTGTTGGTGGGAATTTCATCATTTTCGTGGCGTCTGCGGAAGTGTGAAATAGGTGGAGGAATGCAATATTTATATTGTACTTAGAGCGCACCACTAACTTTTAGTATTGCCCAACAGTACATGTCAAACGTAGACGTATACAGGAGTGGCGATGATTTGTTCCTTACGATATTCCTTCTACAACGCAATTTCTCATTTATCCCGTTTTGTGGGGGGGCTAGAATTTAAGTAAAGCTAAAGAAGCGAGCCGCAGTAACGATTTATTACATTCCAGTCATGTGATGTGGTTTACCGAGGAATTTCCAGCTGTCTCGAACTTCACCGAAACTGTTTAAATTACACAATCTTCTTATTCTTTGAGGCCTTGATAAGGCAGTAGAACTCAACATAAATAATTTGCTCAACTGAGCAGTTCCAGCCTCTGAAAGAGGGAGGTTGATATTTGTTACTACAAATTATTGTAGCTTACTAAAATCTAAGAGGATTTAAAAAAAGGCGAATACAATAAATTTAAGTGCTAGAAAATGATTTTTGTGTCCATCGTTAGTTTAATGAAGCTCTGTAATGGGGATTCAGCACCCCTAACTCCGGGTTTCTGCTAGAATAATTAAATCTTCACTCTAAATTACATCCACCGGGACAATACCGTCCTGAATTACAGTAAAATCTCCCTAGTACGGTCTTCAGGGGACACAGATGATTTGACCGTTAAAAGAAAATACCGTTATAAGCCTTGAAAATTCCACAGTAAAAGTAATGATGGGAAACCAGAAATTGACCGTTATAACAAGATGACTGTTTTACACAAGGCCGTTATACGGAGATTTGAGTGCATATATGCCATGTAATCTACACATGTTTTAGCTGGGATGTTGATAAAAATATGTAGATGTAGACAAGCAAACCCTGTAGCTCAGAAGGTTGATACAAGAGTAATTTTATTCTCTGTCTCAGTTTCCTATATAGCTTAAAATTTTGAAAATTCAGTACTTTAGTCACCCTGAGTAAAAGTCACAACAAGCTTAATCATACTCAGTAAATACGATTATTAAAAATGTATAAAACGTCCTCTCCAATTACATTCATACTGTCATCAATAATTAGATTTACTAGAATTAACCATAAAAATATCTTAATTCTACTTGGGTATCTCAACAAAATTACATGGATGGATCCAGCATTTCGAGTTCTTGTAACGCTAAGGAAGACACCCGCACGACGGTGTGCAGGTTGATTGCAGTCTTCATTCGATGGTCTCCTTCTCGATGCAATGAAACTTTAACGTCAAAGTAGAAAGTATTTAATCCTATCCGTCCTTAAACATATAGATAGATATGAAAAATATGTCCCTCTGTAAGTTGTTATACGCATGATGCTCATGTTGCTAGCCGTAGTTGCTAAAAATCAGTGTGGGGAATAATATTGGTTGATGTGATAACGATGCGATAATATCGAATAAATGACTATCACAATAATAACATTATCGTATCCGCTCCAAAATCAAAATCATTATGATTATCAATATCGAATTGACACATTATTGACTACTATCGTTATCAAGTA
>WJFA01001477.1:0-21193 GCA_009870155.1 Pseudobourletiella spinata | reverse complement strand
GAACGGCTTTAGGAATAGTATGTTCTAGGGAAGTGTAGTAAGCTCTGTAAGTCCCGGGTCGATCCGTTTTATACACCTACCTTACCCTCCTGTTAAGTATGCAGTAACCAACCATGTTTCTTAAGTTTGAAGTCATAAGTCATCATGAGGAGGACGAATAGTTTTGCTGTGGGAGTGCAATCCTCGAAGCTAAATTTCTAATCTGTTTGCGAAAAAAATCAAAAAAATGTCGCCACTTATTGGGTTCATGCTATAACTTATAAAGAACTTCTGTTGTCACCATCTTTTCTTTAATATTCATTACCAAAAAATTAGGCTTAAATAATTTAATCTAATTTTTACTGAATTTGAAACTTACTTTATGAAACAAAACTTTGACAGCGGTAATCTGTAATCTTGTAAGTAATCTGATTACATTTAATCTGTAATCTGGACAATTTCGGTGCACGTAATTTGTAATCTGTAATCTGGGGCAAAACCCAGAGTTATACGTAATATGTACTGTACACTGTAATATGTACTAATGTAATCTGTAAGCTGGAGGAAATTTAGAGTAATTTGTAATCTGCGATGAAGTCGGAAAACTGAAGCAATCTGAGATGTAATCAGATTACTTCGGTGTGTAATCCGCCCATCCCTGCCAGTAACATTGCTAGTGTTGACCAGTCCCTACAGCGTTGTGCCCTCAAGTGATCACAACCAATCGCGGAAGACACGATTGAAAAATTCCAAGCAGTTGCTGGTCGAAGGATCACCGCGGTAACTTCCAACGACCTCAACACGGTTAACCAAAGGTCGCTGGTAGGAATTGTCATAATGACAATAGAAACAGAGGTACATAATTTATTTGGGTAGCAACAGCTTTCAATGTTCTATCAGCTGAGGTTTCGCTGTATGCACTAGCTGTTCTTGTGCTTCAATAGCACATAAATCCCTTTGCCAGGGCCAGTGGTATCGGAAAGTTTCTCTGGAATTCTCCTAGTTACGCTTACCCGTGCTTAAAAAATTTAAAAAAAATATACACGCCACGATTCTATTAACTGATTTTGGTAGTCCGTGATAGGAGAGCTGCACTACTCATTTTAATTATAAAATACCCTGTAATCGTTGCCATTGAATATTAGAAATCTTACCACAATGAACTGCAGTTAGGGAACGTGAACATTTAGGACGGCCGCTGAATTTGGACGCTAAATCGGGGGTTGTGGCCTACTTAGCGTTTACCTTCAAAAATTGGATTTTAGGGCGTGAGCATCCTGGACAATAGGATGAACAGGATAAGCCTTGGCAATAAATGGCGCTCATTGTGAAGAAATTTGCCACTGTGCGGTTCAACTACTCTATTTCCTATTCCTATTTCATCGGAATTGCATGATTTAGTTTCCATTATGGTTCATGATCTGGGATGTGCGACAAACTACTCCGTCATTACAGATCTAAGTGACAAAAATATAAACAAAATAACAATAGCGCTCGCTGCTGCTTTAAAATTATACATTAATCATCAATATTAATTCTATGTGGTTTCCGATTTTGGAATTTATAAAAACTGTAAAAACAGTTCAAATCAGTGTTGTGGTGGAGAATTCTTTGTATAAAGTAGTTTGCCATAAAATAAACATGTTTGATCTTCTTATACCTGACTGCTTCTAACTTGACCTATCTTGAAATCCTCAAGCAGCTACCTCTTTGAGTTATAGTTTTGAATATTTGTAGAGTCCAATATGTTTCCAAGTTCGGGATCAAAATAAAGCTGTTTTCCAAAGAAAAACGCCCCATTTTGATCTTAAAATAATCCTACCTTAGTTTACTGTTAAACTATTCACAATTATGTTGACACTTGATTCTCTAAATATTAAAATTTCAGTTCAAACACTACACAAATCTCACCGCAAATTCGATCGCTAAAATCCATCTTTAAGTGTTCGGTTTAGCTATTCTCGCTTGAAACGTGAGTCTGACCGGTAGGTGAAAGCACGACGGGCGTGGTTAAAAAAGCGCGCGAACCAAATGGGCGGCCAAATTTATCGTCCGTACGAAATGCTCACGTTCCCTTAGCATCACAGCCCACGTCACGGTCCCTTTGACATGAACTCAGCTTTTTTCCGTTAAACAGTATGGGATACTACATGAACTCACCACTTATCTGTGCAACCGTAAGGGCAAGCTGTCATGAACTTAGAAGTGTTCCTGTCTATCGTCTATAATAAAACATTCTGAATGATACCATTTTCCAGATCCTGGCAGCAGTATGTTTCATTCTTGAATCCATAGCGCTGGCCACAGATGTGCAGTTTACCCAGAAAATTTTAGATGGTATCATTTTAACGTCTGGTGATAAATGCCAGTATTTTGCCCGTGGCTTATCGGACTCAGAACTTGCGGATATCAGTTTCTTACGGTACGACAGCCGGGATGTGACACTCCTCCGGCGTGATCTGGCGTTCGAACCCCTCTTTGTGTTACTAATAATAACTGCAATAGCGCTGAGTCTCCTCACTATCGGCATCACCGCCAGATTTTGGCTAAAAAAGAAACATATGAGAAACGTCCATATCATGGTAAACTCACAGTATTTTATTATCAGTTCAACTGAATATAATCTACTCTTCGTGACTTAGCATTTCGTATTTCTTTCAGAACAAGCTCATGACAACTGCAATAATGTTCCTCTACATTGCGTGCTCTGCCCTGATGTGTATCTCGGTCATCCTGTATGATAACAAGTACAAAGAATATAACAATGGTAAACCACTTGGGTGCAATGTCGGCTACCATCATCAGCACAAGCTTGACAGCTACTGCGACCGCAAGTACGAAATCTGCCAGAACAAGACGCTCAAAATAACTGTCACGGTGGGTGTCAAACTTCATAATAGCAATAAAAAACAACGCAACTCCTGTTGCTGTTTGCTGAATAATATGAACATGTTTGTCACACAGATTATGATGCTGATATGTGCTTTATTGTCTATATCCGCAACTACGAAAGAAATGGTGGCCAAGAATTCAAGTCAGGAACCCGCAGCTCTTATTGAAGCGAAGGATACCGAGGAAATTGAAAATCAGATCCATGCTAGCGTCCAGGATATCTTTATCACAACTCCATCGGATGAACTGAAAGAATCTTACTCTATAAGAACGTAGCCCTGCATTCTAAATTGCGCTTGCCTGTCGCCAGAGCCGCCTGCTATCAACATTTTGTCATCATAATACGAGTGTGCACATTCTCCTGTCGTCAGTGCACCAGTTGCAGTCATAACTTTGTCAGCCTGCCGGTGCTGGCCAACATATATACGTGTCCACATATCGCCAAGACGGTGCAGCAGTCTTGCACAAACACTGGTAACACAACGTAATAATGCCAATAACACCCTGGCCACTTCGTAAGTTCGTGCACTGCTTTTGCACACAATTCAGTGACTTTATTTGCAACTTGCAACTTGCGGACGGGTGGATACGTCCATCCTTGTCGAGACCAACAGAGGGGCAGCTCCCCCTTATAAATACCGAAAGTTCACTATGTCCTGTAGGCAGGTTATTGCTCACAACGTCACAACTGTATCTACTGCATATTTTTAACACTACAATGCCTCCTGGAGAAGATATCTGTTGCGGCGAGAACATGAGATGAGATGAAAAACTGCAGAGTGAACAATGTACTTTTATATAATGATCCATACATGAATTTTTCCAGTCACAGGAATTGAATTGACAGAGGACGTTCTGGGCCGCCAAATGGGGCTCTGCAACTCTCACTCACCGCCCAGCACCAAGCCTGCCGTGTTCTAGTGTGTTCGGCGCAGGGAGAGAGAGGATAAGAAGATGGAATCAATTCGGCCAATCATCAGTGAACGCACAGCCCATCTCTCCACTCCGTCGAAGTGTTTCAAATGTCCTGACGTGGTCCGGGACTTCTTTTCAGAAATTTTTCAGGTTTTTCCCAGATTCTGGAATGTGAGATTCCGACCGAATTTTCACTGTACCGACGAGAGCCTCTCATTGGAAAAATTGGAATTAATCAGTTAATTTGTGTGTCAATAACTTGTGGAGGACCAACTCCATTGACCTTGTGTGTAGCAATTGTCAAGTATTTCCGCAGTTGAGGCATGAGTTTCCGAGGCATTTTACGACACGCATATAGCTATCAAAGTTGTTGGAGTAGCAAACCAAAAATTTCCGTCAGTTCTACGAACAA
Source organism: Pseudobourletiella spinata (assembly GCA_009870155.1). Lineage (NCBI taxonomy): Eukaryota > Metazoa > Arthropoda > Collembola > Symphypleona > Bourletiellidae > Pseudobourletiella > Pseudobourletiella spinata. Next base: position 16,995 of record WJFA01001477.1, on the reverse strand, counting down.
GCGACAGCCGGGCAATTTTATTTATCGAACGGGAAGTGAAGCAAGAGTACGCAGATAGAAGAGGTTGGATAGCCGGAAAACATAGGATTACTGTCTAGCAAGAATCTTACTCGGAAGGATTTTGAGACCACTCATTTCTCCTGCACCTTTAATAGCCATAAAATGAATAGCCTCGTCGAACATGCCTTATTTGGTGAATATTTTGGTGATTGAAGTAGACTAATAAGAAAATTAAACCGGTGACCATTACAATTGCTAACGGAGTATCGACAAAGCAGAGCTCGGTATTGATGAATTATTTCTTGTATCCAACCGTGATTATATTCTCCGTAGCCGTAGTATTGGTTCGTGGACTTTGAGAACTCGATTTGGGGTTAAATTGAGATTTTTAGCGAAAGGTGTTTTACTGGACGACCTTGAAACTCTCACCCTTTTGCCACGGTCAACCGCCCGATTTTGTAGAACCTGTGGCTTTCCTTTCGATAGTGTGCAACGACGACACGACATGTTCGCTTGACTGAGGCTTTATCCCAAATGATTAGGATATTTACTTACGTTTTGTCCCACCGCACCGCTTCAATACGTTGCATTGTAGTGTTGCCCAACCGCTAAATGCATTTTATGATCGTCTCCATCAATAATCATTTATGTCGACTTCTGGCCTCTCAGTACAGAGACTGTAGGACTCTCGACTTTGGTCGAGTTGGCTCTGATTCTGATCGGCTATGGTTGAGCTGACTCCGATTCAGCGTGAGCCTGGCTGAGTATGTGTGGTAGAGTTTCAATTTCAATTCAATTGTCCTCGACAAGACCCATCCTCAAAAAGTATTAACTGCGTTTGTGGAACAAGGTATCTACATTTTAAAAACAAGGGACGCCAAACTCAGTTTGGGAAAAACATGGGACCTCCCATTAATATTCTCAATGCAATTGTCCATCTTACATGTCTTTTGTCTTTCATAGCTTTCTCAACCGCAGCACTCAAACCGAATGAAAACTTGAAATTTAACACATTTCTTCATGCGAAATCTAAAATTTGGAGTGTGGCAGTCCCATAACTTCGTTCAAACTCTCGTTGAATCTAGTTTGTAACGTTTTTCAGAATAACATGCACTTCGGGTGCCATTTTCACATGCACGGCATTTACACATGTGTGAGAGGCAACGTGAATGACTCAGCCACCTCTTCGCCATCTAGGCGGAGACGGGGAAGGTGCGTGTTCAAGCCGAGCTTGCTGTAAAAACCGGGAGATTTGGAAATTTGAGATCATATTATCTCACTACTATGACGAGTCTGTGGCTGTTTGCTGAGGGGTGCAAGTGATTCAGCAGATATTACACATTGCAGTATTCGGAGCCAACATTTGAGCATTTGCAGTCCAGTGCACTCATTGATACACTACTGTCGATTTGCCGGGACATTTCTTAAGTAGAATTGAAATTGATATTTAAATTCATTCCACTTTCTTGAGCTCTTAAAAAATGGGATCAGCAAGGTACGATAGAGCTATCACGGTATTTTCCCCCGACGGTCATCTCTTCCAAGTTGAATACGCGCAGGAAGCTGTCAAAAAGGGCTCAACTGCAGTAAGTATTATTATTGTATTATGAAGTCTGCCGGGCTTTTAAATTTGCTATGGGTCAGAACTATCAATCAGAATTTATAGAATTTTTCTCAGTTATTTTTAACATGTTTTACCGAAATCCTTCCCAGATGTGCTCACAAGTTTAGTAGTGTGAGTTTTTTGAATAAGCCGGTCTTTTTAATCAATGTGTGAAAAGATTTGAAAAATCACAGTTACAATCCTCTACCATGGTCGTAAAGGAAGCACATTTTAGTTCTCGTTTTATTGAGATTATTTGCTTGTGGGAAATGTTTTTGTAAATACGTAATTTATATTTGTAATTTGAATCATTGTAAATTTTAATGTTTTTTTACAGGTTGGTGTGCGCGGAGCGAATTGCGTCGTGCTCGGGGTTGAGAAGAAGTCGGTGGCCAAACTTCAGGAGGAGAGAACAGTGCGGAAGATTTGCCTGCTGGATGACCATGTGGTGATGGCGTTTGCGGGTCTAACCGCTGATGCCCGTATCCTCGTCAACCGAGCTCGCATAGAATGTCAGTCTCACAAACTGACCGTGGAAGATCCCGTAACTTTGGAATATATTACACGCTATATTGCCGGTAAGTTTTTGAAAGTCCATCCCAGGAACTCATTTGCAAAAATTGAGTCCGGCTAAATTATTTTTCATGCTTTTCCTATTCGTATGACAGAACTCAAGCAGCGCTACACACAGAGTAACGGACGGCGGCCGTTCGGGATTTCCTGTTTGATCGGTGGATTTGATCATGATAAAACTCCGAGGTTGTACCAAACGGAACCCTCCGGAACTTACCATGAGTGGAAGGCGAATGCGACGGGTCGGAACGCAAAGACGGCAAGTTAAAAATCTCGATCATGAAAATTTAGTAAATTTTTAATATTTAGTTTAGTGTTGAACAATTAAATAATTTCCGGTGTTTTTTTTCGTTGTAGGTTCGTGAATTTTTGGAAAAATATTACAGTCCGGACGAAGTTACAACGGAGGAGAAGACGATCAAGCTCGCGATCCGTGCCTTGTTAGAAGTGGTCCAGTCGGGCGGGAAAAATTTGGAAATTGCTATTATGCGCTATGATCAGCCCATGCAAATGATGGATGTGGCGGACATCGATAAGTATGTGCAGCAAGTCGAGGCAGAAAAGGAGGCGGAAGCGGAGAAGAAAAAATCTAAAAAATAGAAGAAATTTATATAGGGATCTTTGTATTGGTTGATTTTCTTGGATTTACAGGATGTTCTCAAAAGTTATACCCTACTTGATTAACTCTTCAATAAAGTCATCGAGAAGGAGATGTTAACAGTTTGTACTTCAAAATGTGATGTTTTCATTTATTTACTTATTTATTATTCTTGTAAAAAATCCAGTTTCCCAACTTTCGCATTTTCTCAAAAATTTATATATTTTACTAACCCGAAAACGTTTGTTGCTTATACAATTTTCTTGCAGTACTTTATGGAACACAGGGGACTGAGTGTGATGGATTTTCTACCATTTTACAACAAAAATATGATCCTAAAGGCAGGCTACAGTGTGTTATGTTTGTGTGTGTACGGTGCTGACAAAACTATATTTTATGGTTGCTCAACTAATTCAATATATTTTTTCGGATATCATGACTCAAATTTGCACCATGTACCCGAACACTATAGGTGACCTACCAGAGCATTTTTGCTGTCCTTGATCTCACACGTACATATTATTGCAAATCTCTTTCATGCCATCTTCCAAGTGACACTAGACTTTTTCGGAGATTACTTTTGGGAAAATCTGATGAGATTCTATGGTGCCTCACTGAACCAGCTGAACAGTTTCTTATCTGCATTTATATATTATACTTGCCTGTGCGTTTATCTATGTATACAATCGTACAGAGTACAGAGAAAGGAAGGCTCAACAATAATGTGATGAAAATTTTAAGAAAAAAAATTACTCCTTGCCAGATCACCATAAAGTGTAGCAAACAATATTACAGTAGCACCGTTATGAGGCACGTTAAGATATGAACTACACACAAAAAACATGCTAAACTAACGGACTGGCGAAAGTTGGACATTTTCAAAAAACAAACGGTTCCAACAGTATACGCTTACTTGCCTATTTATACATATCGCGTGTGCAGTGTGCCCCGAAAATATAGGTACACTTTGTTTTCCATCAGTAACATGACAACCTGAACTCCAGAGCGATGATTTTAGTAGCTGATTTTTGAAAACGAAGTTTTAGAGTTACATTTGGGTCACAACCGCCAAAAAATTTGAAATGGTTGAGAAAATGTGAGGGGAAAATCGTTTATTGGCGGTTTGGACGTAAATTCAAATCGAACCACAGTTTAAACGAGACGACGTTGAAATCTAACGTTAAAATAGCCCGAAAATGCCGGCAAAATTTCCAAAAAAAATCCGTCCATTTCCATCAATAATTTCATCAAACATAATCCTGAAGCCCAGACTTTCAAAAAAATACCAAAATCATTGCTCTGTTTTCGCACAATCGGGTCCCACACGGACGGAAAACTTACAGTACACATAATTCTGAGACACCCTGTACAACACATTTCTGGTCCCACATATAGTCGCCAGATGTTGCTCCACCACATGTACAAATACTATATAGTATAAGCTTATCATTATCATCATCTCTAAATCTAACTACAAAATTCTTCACCTGGATGAGGGGCAAGCGACACTGCAAGTAACATAATGATTCGCAATCATTTCTTCGCACGGATTTTTTACAGACTTGAAATTCATATATAAATACGGGCATTATACGTGGGGAACGTTGAGCAGTTTTGCCTTCCTTCTCCTAACGGCGATGACGACCCAAATGTCACAGTGGTCAAAAGGGTCACAAAGGCGCGCGCACCTTCACATCTACATGACAGACTAAAAACCGTATAAAAGTTCGCATACAAAACTGGTACAAATTTATGTATAATTATAGTAAGTAACATGTACTTGTATCTAAGTATATGAATGTACGTACATACGTATGTGTATCTACGTAAATAAATGTATGTATATGCATGTAAATGCATACGTATGAATCTATAAGTATATAAAGTCAAGTTTTGAACAGGAAAGTTGACCCGAGCGCATCATTTTCTTCATGTTCGATAAAGTTCTACTGAAGGGCTCCGGTACATTTTACTCGTCATCTTCTCCTGCGATCCACCGGTTCCCCCTGAGATGCTCCCTAAACTCGCACTCCCATTCTTCACAACAAGGGAATGAAGGGACGAAGGGCCATTGTTGTTCGGATGCAGCAGGTGATGATGACGTGGACCGGTGGCAGTGTGTTGACTAATACTATTGTTACCATTCCCGTGAAAATGATGATGGTGAGGATGATGACTGTTGTGATGATGATTATTATGATTTCCACCCGGTGGCGGGAGGGAAAAATTATGCGAATCACTCGAGTCCTTCCCATCCAAGTCTGACCTCTTCGTATTTGCCGTGGATGAGGATGTGGAGCGTCCCATGGGATTCCCGCCGATCCCGGACCAAGTCCAGGAGGCATGCGCAGATCTCGAGGCACAGCAGAGCTTCGCCCGAACCACTTTCCTAACTTTGGTCGAGCACGTGAAGGCAATGAAGATGAAGAGGCCTTGGAGGGTGTTGCAGATGATGAAGACGATCCAAAGGGCCGGTTGATCCACATAACCCGCCACGATCCCCAGGATCCAACTCAGTCCCATGAGCACTGCTAGGCGGAGGTACAGCCTGACATAATAATCAAAATTAATTAATTAAAAACCATAATATTGCATTCAACAATCAGTTCCTGCACAGCATTGGTCATTCGATGACATCATCAAATTTCCCATAAGTATCTTCACTTTCTGCTGCCCTACTTTGCGTCCATATTCCAACTCGTATAGCGTGTACTTAAACTCCTTCAACACTCCTTAAAGTTCCCACACATTTTCGAATTCAATATATGTAACACTTCATTTCTCTTTCCCACAGGCACAGAAGACAAGATACACGCACTTTTCCGATGACGACGACAATGATGCCGGTATTGCACGAGCCTGCGGAAGTCTCGACCCCTTTCGAAGTCATAATAATAATGATGGCTTCACAATTCCTCACACTCACTGAAAACTTGTGAAATGTATACGTTTTTGTTTTTTTTTACCTTTTTCTTCCGGTCGTCAAGAAACTTTCTCATGATAAAAATTCAAAACAATAAATCCCTTCGTAATCATTAAATACGTTTCACATAGAGAAAATTCACAACTCTTCCAGCAACAACAACTCGAAAACGAGATTCCCATAAGGTTCAAAAAATAAATTCAGACAGAAAGTTATTATTACTTTTCCCGGCATAAAATGAGTCTGCGGGTTGGAAATGTGTGGGAGTCACTGTAAAGTTGATAAAAAATAATGAAATGACAAGTTCAGGAGGATGAGAGACTATAAAAATATCGTAAATTGCAATCTCGATATTGCACAACCTAGACATTCATGATATGTCTGAAATAAAAGGTATTTATAGAGGTCTTGAACTTCAATGTCTCCGGTTGTTGAACTGGATAAAATCTATTAAAAAGTCCCACTCAAATTTCCCGCACTACTGTCGTGGCGAGTCTCAGAAGTTTAATATAGTGTCGACCAGAATTTCAGAGCAGTTTCGCAGTAAATTTTGGAAAAATTAGCAGAAGCGAACGACCATTGCAGAAATAGTACTCAAATCGTATACACTGTGCATCAAATTTGAGCAAAAAATTTTTAAACCCCCCGAAAACTTACTTGAAATTTTTATGCGAAGGCCCACAAGCCTTCGCTTTGGCCGTGCCCATCGTCGTGGATGCAATGAGCCGCGCGGAGTCGATAAACAGAATCATGTTTAGCAGCAAAATGAACCCGACGGGCCCGGCAAAGTAAATTAGCAGCGCGGGTTTTTGACTGAACCAACAGTTGACCTTGCCAAAACGTGGACTGTAGGACCAGGGCATGATATCTGACGGCAAAAATTCCGCAATGACGGCGACAGAGACGAGAAGTGCGGGGAAGAGCCATCCGAAGGCGGAATAGAAGAAAAATCGGGTCCACTGTGACCCGGACGACACGCGCAGTTCCTGCGTCGCCTTCCTCAACGTCATGGACACGTCCCAAGCCAGTATGAGCATCCAGCAGAACGCGGCCATGAAACTTGGATTGACAATAAAAAATTGATTACTACTCATCCAAAAACAACCGTAATTTAACGAAAAATTTTTGTCTACTGAAGCCGTCGGTTTCCCGCCTCGGAATTTGACGCTCACCTGTAGTACAGCACGACGGCCATGACAGTACAAGATGTGCTCTGGATCTCAATGAACGGCATGCCAAGGAACATAGAATAAATGACGAGTAGTGCGACGCAGAGTGAGGCCAAATTTTTCCCCGACAAATTCCTCAACTCAGGGACGAGGCAAGACGCAATGAGATGCGCCAGGATGCAGACGATCGAGATGAGCGCCCCGGCAAAACTCAAATAGCCCGCCGCCGGCCCAAACTTGTCCACATAGTAGGTGGCCTCTGGGGCACAGACGACGAGGCGATCATTGGTTTGGATGGCATATTCCAATTTAGAAAGGACGCGGTCGTAGGGCCTCACCCACACCGTCCCATTGCTCAGCACTTGATACTCCACGGGGTCCAGGATGACCTTGGGACAAGTTTCGAATCTTCGCCGAAGATACTTTGGACCCCCCTTCCGATCCGCCTCCACCACATTGGACGAGCTGAGGTCATTATCCACGTCATCGTCGATGCCCATCGGGGTGGTGGAACTGGTGGATACGGAGCTGGTGACGCACTGGCCGTCCCGGTAGACTTGACCCGGGTGGCAGAGGATGGCTCGACACTTTTGGAAAAATGGGTCATAAATCTCTTCCCGGGAACATTTTGTGACCTTGCCGACCGTTAGACCCGTCCCAGGATTCAGGTCAAAGAGGAAGGAGAAGGCGGCTTGGTTGAACTCCAACTCGTTGGCCTGCCGGCTGTAGCCATGCGGGTTGCACATGAGATTCTCCGGGAGGATCCCATTGCAAATGGCACAGTGAACGTTCCGGTAGCCTTCGGAGAGGTGATAAACCGTCCCGGTGTAGCTGAGACACTTGCGGTGAACCTTTAAGGGAACCACAGTTCAAATTAGAAAAGGCTTTTTGTCCATCATCATACGTATTTACCGGTACTTTCAGAGCGTATACAGAGTGATCCAGAATCATGTATTAAGCTCCACCAGCTCAAATTAATCCCCGAGTTTTGTTTTACCCACCGAACGAGCTGACACACATAAATAGGTTACAGCGTGTCCCAGAGTTGGTAAAAATTCAAAATTCATAATGGGATCAAAAGGTCATTCTACAATATTACGAGGTCAACGGAGATCACATGCCAGATTAACAAAATTTTGGAGTTAGTGCTCACAGGAAGCCAAATTCGTATCATTTTGTACTTCAGCTCATGGTGGTAACTTTCAAGTTTTTCAATTCGATTTTAATAAGCAAGTGGGGTACAACACTCTGGGACACACTGCACACCGTGGTAAATAATGTTCCGAACGCCCTCCCCCCCCCTACCAACTTTCTTCTGCAAAATTAGACACAGAAAATAAGAGTCTCCGAGCGAGACCTTGAGCGGATCATATTGACTAAATTGAAATAAAAGTAAGATGATGATCAGCATCATCAAATATATTTTACTCAGAGGATAAACGTCTCTCCGTCTAACTTCCCAAATCTCATCCAATCAAACTCATCCATCATCATCTCAGCCTAACAAGGGGCCCCAATTGGCCTTACTATGAGTCTCACAGTCTCTTACACCCTGTACCACATTCCAAATTCCCACACGATCCCAGCCAATAATTCTGTACTGCTCCGCCCGCATCACCTAAAACTATGTTGTCAAAACTTGGGCCGGATCACGCCGCAAACCGCAGGAGATTCAAATCTACTCAAAAATATGTATAAAACACGCATCCGAAACTGGCAATTGGAAGAAAGATCGCAAATCTCCGCCATTATGACTATTATATGATGATTCCTTTTGAATCTTGACCCCAAATGGGAACTATTCTTAAGTACATATACAAATATGTGCACCCAAACAAACAGCCTATCTTGATGCTGTACACCTCATTTCATTTCCATGATCATCCTCATCATCATCATCATCATCATTTTCTTCTTTGATCCTTCTTCGTGCCATTGAGAAAAACGTGGGGATGCGGATGATTACACCAGCTCGTAGTTGCTGCAACATTGACAAGATCAGACAGGGATCCTTCATGTCCTATTGCTTGATTTTTTTCAAATTTTCCCTCTCAATTATACTACAGACAAATCTGCGCGGGATGCAAGGATTCTTGCCTCACAAATTTCACACAAACACACACGCACCTACACACATGACATGCACTCAAGATGATATTAAAGAGATGCGGATCTCATCGGATGCGAAATATATGGGTACGCGAGCCCACAAACTGATTTAGCCAGATTAGTTTTCATCCTTGCGGATGGGAAAATCTATAGACGGGAATATCCCCCATGACGATGACGATGATGATGATGACGACGACGACGACGGTGTAATCACGAACAAATAAATTATCACGCATCGTCATCATCTCTCAATCCTACTTTTTACCACCGTGCCGTGAGAATTTCTCAGAATTATTTCCGAATGATTGCGCATGCGCAATGTGTCTGACTACAGTAGAAGTGTCCGTTGAGCACGTACGTACGCCTGTGTGCCAGTCCGGCTGACCACAATCGACACAACACTCGCCGCCACAACTTCTCGCACCGACGCACGCACTGACTTTTCTCACCATCATCAAACATCATCGCATCGTGTACATAGCTTGACTAAATGCTGAGATTGTGTTGGCGCGCGCGTGTGTTCAAATCACACCGGGAAGCTATTACATAGCTCAAGATAATTATGACATTAGATATAAAAAATATATTTATATATGCATAATTGTGAAGAGCCTGCGTCGTGTCCTCTCCAACTGTGGCTGGCGTGAGGAGGTGACTACTGGTGGGAGAATCTGACCTGGAAATCTTCCGTGTACCACATCCCATCCCAGCATTGCATCATCATCATTCATGGCAGTGCATACGGACGGTGCTTGCTCCACGGATTAAATCCACTCAAATGGACACAGAGGCATGCGCACACAAATGCATACACAGACACACACACATGCGCACACACATACACACACACTTTCATCAAGTAAGAATTTTTTTGCACTTTGGTAGCTTTCCACACTGGTTTGGAAAAAGTGATTTCTTTGAGAAACACCATAGGGAGGACCCTTGGCAGCATGAAAATCCTTATGGGAAATCCCATGTTAAATTCCCCGTTTTCCGATTTCGGTGAAATTTCCAACTTGAACTTTCCCGCCCCTACTTGTCAATTACATGACCGTATTTAGACTAGAAGCATTCTAAAAACTCAAAAGTTAAAATATTCTCATGGTTCTCACATCCGTATTGTTGTAATTGGCTGGACAGTCCTTGATGGCGGGTTTGCAAAATCGGACGAGATACTCCACGGTTTCCGGAACCACGGGATCCACCCGGCAGGCAGAAAATACGTTATTGTTGCTGTTCCCACTGTTGTCCCCCTCCGCCCCGCCGTCCACCAGGAGTCCCCAGTTGCCCTCATCCGGCCGGTAAATCAGTTGCTCATCCACGGTTTCCCGCGTGAACACCTGATTGTACTTGCTGCTCAGGTTCGGACACTCCAGCCGTGGCTTCCACATCTCCATCCGCTCACTGAACGACTGGTTGTTGCACAGGGCGCAGAAGTAGTTCTTGTAAGTGAAGCCCGTCTTCATGTTCGTGATGGGCAGGGAGGAGATGGGATCGAAAGTCGTGTTCTTCACGTCCTCACAACCCCTGCGAATCTGCGGAAGTTCATCATAACAAAATAAAAAGTCAACATTCCTCACAAAAATCTTCACATCTTCCTCGTATGACGACCCTCATTTTCCAACGCGGCACTCCCCAAAAGCGTTCCAACGGCCATCAACCGCACAAGTCTCCCAAAAATTCCCCTGTATATACGGTTGGCCACTGAACAAGTTTAGCCAAAGGTCCTCCAGACGAGGAGTTTGAGAGTGCGCGGGCGCGACAAACAAACACTTGCACACCGTTGCAGTAAGGGCATATAGATTATTATAGTCTGATCATGATGGTGGCGGCACATGATAAATGGGATCATTAACAGTCCACGGAAAACAAAAGGTTCCCTTGAGAAGTCGCTTGAAGACCATCTTTAAGATACCCGCGCATTTTCTCACACAAATACAATTACAATTACAAAAAAAAATAGCAAAACAAAACGTCAAATATATGCCAGGGGAAACTGTATACATAAGGCTCATCTTGGTATGCGCATCGTGTTGCTGCTCAGTGGCCGAGTTGCCGACTACTACTGCTACGTCATGCACGTGATCCTCATTGAAGCAGTTAGCAACCCGAGGGCTCGAGTTCCTTGTGTCAAGTGGGGAAAAATCTCCCCACGTGATTTATTCCTTCAGTGTTCAACATTCTATATTGTGCTGTGTGTGTGTGTGTGCGTGTATGTGTGGGAAATTTGGGTGGGAAACCACATTGTCGTCTGATTTCTGGTATGACTGACTCCACACGAGGGCTAAATTGTGATGATGATGACTTTAGTTGGGACGGGACGGGACGGGACGGGGCGGATGGGACGACGGAGTTGGTTTGAGTGAGGGAAAGTGAAATGCTTCCGGTAGGCCCCAATTACGAACAGGATGATTACTATGATACAATATATGTGGGGAGGGGGGTCATGAGTGTGGTCGTAGTGTTGTTGTTGTTGTGTGGGAGCGACTGATGATGCGTTTCTTCGTCCGCGTGGCTGCCGCCGAGTTCTCGAGTCAGTCGATGGAATTCTTGGGAAATGGGGCTCATCCGTGTGCACACACACACACACACACACACAAACACACACATGTGAGCACACATTTTTCTGGGCCCTAACAAAAGAGCCTCCACTTCATATAACATATTGTACGATGTTCCTACACTCTTTGAGTGCCTTTGTCGTTCCCAGTTTCAATGGTCGCCACCGCAACAGTGTTTTGCAAGCGGCGATGAAAACGGGGATGAGCAGGAGTTGATGCGATACTGCAGTAGTAATGACGGATCGTCATAACGACAAGGTAAAATATGACATAACGGGATACCAGCGTCGCTCACTCCAGCTTTTTTTAAAGTAGCTTTAATAAATGTTTACTGCGCAAGCGCGGGGTCAAGTATCCTCATGAGTGTCACGATGATGGCAAAGAGGATGGTGAAACTGAGCGGAGAAAAGCGGAGAGCACGTCGGGGGTTTCCCTGGCTCATCCATGGGTGTACTATGAGGGTACTTTTTGGCCCTTGGAATTTTAAATGAGAATTGAGATATATAGTGTGTACTTACGGATTCATCCTGCCAGCCGGAGGGGCACTTGGTTTTCATATAGAGGGAGCCGAACTGGCGGAAGGTGACGCACTGGAATATGTCATTCTTCCTATACGTGACGTTGGGGTCCCTTCGGTAAGGGGAGTCGACGCAGCAGTCCTCATACACGATGCACTGTTGGTCACAGAAGCAGTTGCGCCGCTTCCAGTCGTTCATCATGGCGCCATTCCGGTCGTTCCGACTCGGGGCGCAGGTGTCTTTCGGTGAGCAAGTCTTGTTGGCCTTCTCAATGTCACTGTAAGTGACGCGCGTGGGGCGGATGAGGGAGGAGCGGACGGTGCGCCCTGCGTAGTGAACCCCGCCTCCGGGACTACTTGACACTATCATGGCCTGCTCCATGAGGAGCATTCCAAGGAGGATGGCCAGGACGATCCTGGGGAGGCCCCTTGTCATTGAAGAGGAGTGTACGAATTTCCCACGGGACCCTGTCAAAGCTCCCTTAAGTCCCACCGCCGCCATCTTCCCAACGAGTTCTCCTCTCTTCCCGGGGCTCCTTCGCCCCCGCATATTGATAGACGTCCTTCACCTGAAAGCAGGAAAAAAAATGCCGGGAAAATTAGTTTGAAAAAACCGTGGTGCTATTGGCAGGCCTCAGTGCCTTTACGAAACAATAATTATGACGAGCTCCATCCATAGATGCTGAAGTCCCGCTAAGCATTAGCTTGTATTCCTGGTTTTTGACGCTAGACCTAAAATCTAATAAATTATCAGTTTTTAAAAAAATCCCACGGTCAGCAGTTTGCTCCTACGCATGCTCCAATGCGCGAACATACACGGTTCCAAAAGTTGCATTTTTCCACTACTAACTCTTTAAGCATGAAATTTATGACACTTTTAATCATTGAAAAGAGCTAAAATAACGACAACTAAAATATGAAAATCATAAAATAAATTAAATCAATAAATTAGTTAAATAAAAAATAAAATTGAATAAAAATAAAGACAAAATAAAATTAAATCAATAAAATATGGCCTAATAATCATTAGTATAACTCATGTATGCCGCTCTTTAATAGCATCCTCTCGGCCTCAATTCACGTGCAAATACAAATCCTATAATTGTGAAGGGCAGGCTGTTGCCCATACTGGTTGTGACAGTCATCGAGAATTATTTTTTTACACAGAATTAAATCCACTGCGAAGGCTCAACATAGGAATTCCAACAATAACAATACCAACAACGGGATAAACCCTCATACATATCTGCATTGTATCTGTGAGTGGGCGGAGTAGTTTGCAAGGAGATTTCCAAGGATGAATAGTCCTCAATAGCAGTTGTAAAATATAGTTCAAAAAATGGCAGCAGAGGTAGAGTAAATATAAGTGAGCGACTGGTGGGAAGCGAAGGACGTTTTTTGTAAAAAATCGGAGAGGGAAAACGGAGGCAGTGACCTATAGATTCCATGATACCTAATTATTTCACTAATATTGGAAAGCATGGCACATAGTCCCGCTTACCGCACACAACAACAACAACAACAACTACCATCATCGCCACAACAATATGAGCAGAAACAAGGGGAATGCTGCTGGTTGCACTGCAGTCAGTGATGAATGACTTCAAGGGATTTTTTCCCTCCGCACTCCCCTTCTCTCACACCATTCCACGGCTCCTGATTAAACCATTTACGACAAATACAACAACAAGTGGAATAAATCAGGTGAGTTGATAGGAACCGCAGCCGTAACAAAATACAGGAATATTGCGAAATCCCTTTCCGCCTTCCCTATTCAGCCATGCATACCCTATTTAGCTAGACACACATGTGCGCCCGCACATATACCTACACACACGCGCGCACAAAAATTCAAACCAACTCGCGAACACACAACCACATGTCTACAAATACAAATCCACAAAAATGCACATGCGCACATAAATGCATATTACACACACAAACACACAACCGATGAATGCACTAGTGTAAGTGAAATTTCCGACAGACCGAATCTCGTATAGATTCTTCGGCGCTCAGCCTGACGTCAGCGAACACACAAACACCTGCACATGAGCACACAAACCTACACACCTACACCTCCACACACGCGCACAAATCCACATAGACTCAAGTGCGCAGACATGCACCTTCAAAAGCACACACCGACGTGCACACACACGCATAATCAGACACATGCACACACACACACATACACAGAAAACACATGCGCACACAAAGAAAGCTTGAGTGCTGAGTGTCCGACGGACCGAGTCCCTCGATTACTGAGCCCCATAATACAACGCACGTGTGTGCATACGCATGCGTTCAAACACAAATTCAAGCCGATACACACACACTCACTCGCTCACCAACCTATTAAATTAAAATAGAAATCAAAAGCCGTCTCAACCTTGAGAGGTAAAACCATGGAAACGTTCGGCAGCGGGGGTGGAATCCAAGTATTATCATTATATTACTCTTACTATCCCAACTCATTTTATTACTCAAAAGAAACAAATCACATGTAATTAAAAAGAAATTATGTAGCAAAAGTCAGTTAATTTCTCTGTCTCTCTCTCTCTCTCTCTCTCCATTTCTCTCCCTTCATTTTCTTTTTCTCATTTCAAATAAGTTATTGAGCGTGAAGTTGAACAATATTTAGACTACACATTCCAATTCCACATAATAATAATACGGTTCACCCATCTCGCAAACTCCAAGATGAAAAAATCTGTATTATATTATTGGGAGAGTTCCAAACAAGTTGGAGCATTAGAGCAGGAACACCCACCGTAATATACGAATAATAGTAACAACAGCAGAAACTACTCACTTTCAAACCCATTCAACAACCATCACATAACAAATGCTCTTCAAAGTAATAGTAATAAAATATGCATATTCTTCCACGCCTCTGAATATAATTTCTAAAAACATATAATGATAAAATATCATCAAGAACAAGAAACGAAAACAGCAACAAAAAACACTCGAAATAACGGCACACACGACTTCACTTTAACAACTACCGCACCGCCTCCTTTATGGCGTCTTTTGTCTTTGGGCGAAACAATAACGATACTCATATAATCATCAAAATCACGATATTTCCTATACGAGCTATAAAATAATTATGGGATGAATTCAAATTCAAATGTCCCGCCTTCATCCTCTTGCATACTGGGAATGACCATCGAGTAATTACGCCCATGCAGCAATTTGGAGGCGTAAAACCTAACAAATTCTTCTAACGAGATTCTTCCCAAATCAGTTAAAGTGTAAAGCCTTACAAATCCAACAAAATTCTTCCCAAACTCACTAAAATGCAAAACCTAACAAATCCAACGAGATTCCCAACTCGATGATCACTAAAAAAAATTACTAACCATGCAGAGCATTGGCCAGAAATTTCATATTATGCACACATGCGCAGCTCGCATAATTTCCTCACTTTCTTATTTTCCGCGAGAGCTCGACTCAACAGCAAGAAAAGCACCAGACAATATGATGGGCGTAATGGGAATCCACCATTACCAACTCAATAGCTTCCGTCTTATCTCCGCCATTTAGCAAGCTGCTCAGGCTTTAGTTTTTAAAACAACTCTTGTGGTCAAGATGATGATGATGAAGATTTTGGTGATGGCGCGGGGAAGCGAGCCGTCGGCCGGCCGCGCCACAGTTCACAAACCTTTTCCTCTCTCTCTCACCTGGTCGTGGTTGGTGATTTAGTCAAGAGTTTGTAAAGTAGAAACCGCAGCAGGAGTGGTGGTGGTGGCCGGCGGTATGTTTGCGCGCATGGGAGTCATCCTTTATCTATATACACCCGTCTCATATATGATGATGACAATAATAATAATAATAATGATAATGATTGTAACAACAACAATGTGCCCCGCCCACCTGTCCGCTCTGCGTATGATCTCTGCTATTTATTGTATGCTATCTACATAAGAATGTGCGGAGGCGCCCTTGGAGCATTAGAGAAATCTGCATCCAAGTGGACGCGGCGGGAGTGGACGGCACTGTGCGGTACTGTATTATGCTGTACTGTACTACGCTTCTGAGGTGCAGCGGCTTCTTGACCACCGCACCGCTGGGGACGGAAATGCCTCATTACGTATTCCCTACCGTACGCATGCCCCTTGTAATCTCATCTTGCTGTCAAGAAAATCCCTGTGTGCTCAGTCAGCCTGAGAGCCAGGAGCCAAAAAGGTGCGTGCATATTTTCTTCGAGTTTCCATTCTGTAATGAGGATTAATTCGACTCTCATAAAGCATGTCCGCGCATGCGTGTGTCTTTTTAAGTGTGTACGAGTACATATGCATACATGCATCTGCAAAAGTGTGTGTGTGTGAGTGTATATGCAATCGTGTGTCTTTAAACGTGTGTGTACCTGTGTATATGTAAACGCATGTGCGTTTGAGTACATTCGGTGCATGCAAATTTGTGTGAATGTGTGTGCGTGCGCATGTATGTGAGTGTGTGTGTGTGTGTGTGTGTGTGTGTGTGTAATCAGAGGAAGACAAAGTGACGCAGTGACGCGCCACGGAGGAAGGAAGCTTGGCGCAAGTGCCACATTGTTTCCCAACTTGATGATGATGATGATGATGAGGTAGTGATACACTGTATATACATATGTATTTGTATTTTCCCGTGAAAAGTGAAAGACCTCACCTAGATTTTCTTCGACTAATTGAAAAATTTTCCCTTGCTTTTTAATTTGGTCCAAAGCACCTGTTACGGCCTGCCTACAGCCTACTAGCAGCCTACCTCCTGCCGCCTTAAGGAACTACGTGCGACCAGGTCGCGCACAAAAGTCTCACGTTGTCAATTCTTCCACACGTATGTGATGGAAACCATGGCTAATGTGCAGGGTGTGAGGTGAAGGCGTCGCACACAAACACACACACACACACACACACACACACACACACACACACACACACACACACACATA
>WJFA01001476.1:0-21196 GCA_009870155.1 Pseudobourletiella spinata | reverse complement strand
TAGTTCCTCATCATGAGTATCACCCCCATAATCATGATCATGTGGGTAAATGCTGGTGAAATTGACGGGAAGTATCCCTTACAAAGAGCTTGTACTGGGGCTAATGGTGAAGGCGGAGCTCTTAGCCCCTCTCCTGAGACAGAGCTATAAGCTGTGCATGCTTCTCCAGTAGGAACAAATATTCGCAAACCTCAGCAATAGTTAAAAAACACGTGGGACGTAAGCCATGATATTAGATGGTTTGGTACTACATGCTACTACACTATAGTCGGGGTGGCTATCTAAGTATAAGACGGATTTGTGTACGAGCACTCTGAATCGATCCAGCATGTCTCGGCAATGAAAAGCCACCGGGGGATTCCTAAAGGGGAATTCGGTGGTTGCGGGGCTAATGATTAATATTGCCTAAAACCTAGTATATATAATATGAGCCTACATATGTGAGTGTGTGTGTATGGACCTGAACGTGGGTGACGACGACAAGAGCTACGACAGTTTGAAATGCTCTACGTAGGCGACAATAGCTAGATGGGCTCTAATGACTTTTTTCATGGGCTCCGCCAGACTACATGCAAGTACTTACTGGGGAAAGTAATAAATTGGAAATCAATTCTCCAGTGGAAACCGTTATGACAGTACCACTTGTAAAAGGGGGTGACATTGTGGAAGCGAGTTTTAGGTACCGAGGGATCTTCTTCGCAGATGCTATAAGGATACTTTGCGGGATTGTTTTAGCTCCTCCAGGGTTTGCAACATTTTGTTACAGTGTTGTCCAGGATTGCAGTGCTCATTTGGACCAGGCTGTGGGGCTAAAGGTACCACACTGATGAGGATGGTTCTATGAGGTAGCCGGCTGGATTAATTAACTGTTTTAGCTAGAATCGCGATGGTACGGTGTGGCCGCCCAGGGGCTTGTGTAGACTCTCCTGAATTTACACCATTCCAGAATTAATTATGGACGCTCAAGTAGCTCTTTAACGAGAGATTCGGGATTTATCTATGTATATACGTAAGGTATGCGGGTGTGTCGGTGGATATGTGTGTATGTTTTGGTACGGGGGTTTGAATGAACTTCATTAATTATTCCTCCTATCCTTCCATTGCATTGTACTTGGATGCTCAAGTTGGGAATTATTGAACATATATATGCAGCGGAATTACAGCACGAGTGAGGTATTTGGGAATCAGCTAACGTTCATGTGAATGTTTTATGTGCTCATATGTAGTTGGGTGTAGTGCTATTGTCTGAGATTTACCGAAGGTGCGACTATGTGCATGTGTGTTTCTGTGCACGTAGGACGTGCGGGTGTGCGTTTCTACAGTTTGTGTAATGTGGAGAGTGTGAGTCTATGCATATGTGTGCGAGTGGTTCATGCAAACTCAAGGTAGTGTGTGTGTGTGTGTGTGTGTGTGTGTGTGTGTGTGTGTATGAACTTATGAGTATGTGGTTGTGTGTCTTCGTGCATGGATATGCCACTGATAGTGGTTATCTCCGTCAACGTTGAATGTGCTTCCATGAGTGAGTAACCTCCATCCAGTCCTTCCGCTCGGCTTTGTGCATAATGGAAGTGAAATTAGTTTTTCCCCAGCCTTTATCCCTTGTAGAGGGACACGAAATGACGGAGGGCCTACCCCGCCGCATCGATCATTTGTTTTCCGTGTCAGTGTCTCCTGTTTGTTTACATTAAATCTTGTCCCTGTCACTCCATCATTTTTCCAACTTCCATAGAGCGTGAGGAAACTGAGTCCGGGAGGAATCCCTTCTGCGTCCTACCATAGCAACCCGGGCTACGCGGGGATCAAGATCTAAGGCCAAAAAGCTAATACACATGGGCCGCATTGACGTCATGCCCTAGTTCCACTGGCCGGGATGAGAGTCGTTACACTAAAATACTATTATAAGAGTAATAGTAATAATAATCACTGTCAATATTTCCCCTCCGTAAAAATATCAAATGTTGACGCGATGTGCCGGCTTGAATACGACATTATTGCATTATGAATTATTAGATTGCCCGGACCCAAACCCCACAGTAGGATCTTCCGCGTTGCCCAACAGGCAACAAGCTCCACCTTTTCCAAATTATCAGCCCACCAGCTCACATGTTACTAAATGCTTCCAGTTGCCATGTGCTGTAGCTATAATTAAGACATGACCCGCTCTGATCCAGAAAAAAGCTATGTCATGGCTCATTTAATTTACTTTTAATTGACTACTCTCATCTAACTCAAAGCCCCTCTCTCCTCTCTCTCTCTCTCTTTCTCTCTCTCTGTTTACGAAAACTTAAGATGGTCAACAAGACTTGATTTTAACAAGCCTTCGCCGGTCTCCTTGTCGCTTGAGAGAAGCTTCCAGGCTCCATGACAAGGGGGTATATTGGGCACAGTGGGGAGTATGTCATTGTGTGTACTCTCAGTCAGTCTTCAAAGGCTTTTCCAAACTATTATTGTTGGCAAGCCACATAAACACACACACATACACTCACTCTGACGTAAAGCTCATCCTACATGTAGACCTCTGTCATGTGTTCTGTAATACGTACGTACACAGCAACTATTCTATAGGACTTCCAAGCACCCATGACTATAGCGCCGGAGGCAGCCACAGACACCGAAACACACATGTAAACTCAATTTCGCACATATATGTCCACAACTAGGAGCAGTTGTTGACTGAGTGAACCGAGCCAGATTTCCCCTAACACTAAGTTGAGCGCGGGAGAAAATGTAAAACAAATTTCTGCTGAGCCAATCCTTTTATCCTGACCAAATCCGTCTCCCTTATCACAGACTACGATGGACTGATGTTGAGCGAGCCTTTTTCTGCTGGATCTGCATCCTCACACACATCAATCGCGAGAGACTCATCATATAGTTGGCAGAAATAGAGGCAACTACTTTACCATGTTCAATAAGACTTCTCCTTTATCAACCCCATTTTCACTCATACATGCCGCTTATACCACAATGCTGCCATCAAAGCCACAATAGGCCGAAAAGATTTGCAAAACACATTGTAACGAGACGGAAAGTCCTCCTTTTTCCCCATCATAAACAACAACGATGGCTCACTTCAGATCATCCGTGCCGACCCGTCATGCTGAATAATAATAACGCTTCAAAAGCCATCAAGTATAGAAATAGTTTAAGTTATAGCCATTAGCCGAGGCCGATGAGCATACACAGATTGAGAGGGAACATAGTGAACCAGTGATTTCCAAGTCGACTGCAACTTTTTTTGATTACTTCCTCTTTCTCCTTCACGCACACATTGGAGGAGTATGCAGGTGATGTTACTTTTCAAGTATTCGTCACATCACTAAAAATCGCATGCGAGGAAAAAATATGGAGTCGAACTTGAACATGCAGTCGGAAGAAGTTAGAGAAGGATAATGAGCGGTGTGTGTGCTGGAACCGACTCTAGTTTCTTCAGTAAATTGCTCTGTGCTCCGGGTTGGAACATACTTTGGGAAGTATACTTAAAGGAGCATATTTAATGAAACTCGGCAATAGTAGTTATAATGTATTCCTATCCTTCCGTTTTCAGTCGGTGGGTAACGAATCGAGGAAATTCTGAGTCAAATCCCGGGCTTTGCCTCAAGTATGAGGACGAGTTGGAAGACTTGATTGGTTTCCTTTCCATATACTCCTTTCTATCAGCACACCACGACCAACTTTCTCTATTCATGGTCAAGGTCTATGCTGGGCCTGAGCTGAGCTCGCCACCATAAAGTGTACATCATACTAACGAGACCCATGTTAATAACGGAAAAGTAACTACACAGCGCGCCTCAAAGGCATGTTCTGACTATATCATCATAAAAGACGAAAATCAGCTCATTCTCTCTCTCTCTCTCTTTGTTGTTCAACTTGGACTGCGTAGTGGTAGGATTAGCACTTAACAAAAAGACTTACTTCCCGTCTCCCCCTTCTGGGCCGAGAGGAATTTCTTGTTACAGAATGATGAAGGTACCGGGAGTGGTGGTTGTACAGCGGGAGGTAAAAGCGCCGGGGACTTTGGGTGTGGCATTATAGTTTTCCAGACAAGCTTACATACTCTCGGCACAACGGAGAACTCCATAGGATCAAGGTCTTGTCTGATGTTAGTGTATACGAGTGGATCAGAGCTCTGAGTTCCACTTTCGACCTTTTGGCCTTATAAGTTCTCTCGTTGAAATTTAGGAGCTTTGGGCATTAACAGAATGAAGGGAGGTATACTAGCTGTGGTTTAAGTGTGACCCCGCATTCATCACAGGGTGCATCTTTATCATTTTATGAGGTAATCAATTGCATATGCGTCAGTCGGCTAAAATACTGGAGCGCAAAGACCTCATGGTTGTTATAATAGCATCATTTGGCCACCTCCAGGGACTCGTTACATTTTTTAGTTAAACTAGAAGTCGAGGAGCTAGAACGTCTTGCAAATTACTTCGGAGAAACGGTCAAAGGTCAATGTGAATGCGAAGGTTAAAACATGGGAGGTCGTCCTGAGACTCAACAGTGTGAGCTGCCCTTCAGCGTGCGAATATTCAAATTCGTAAATGTATTCCTGAAACAAGGGAGGTATGGGACAGCGAAGGCGAAGGAGAACTGGGTTAAAATAGTTCGTGATGAAGGAACATGAAATTTGATTCTCTCCTCCTCATATTCACATCTCGCTCTGTCGCCGTGTTTATTACGCGACTAACAGTCATATGCGAGCAATTGGATGTACATGAGTGTTCCGAAGAAAATGCTCGGACACGTCGTTCTGGAGAAATGGAAATGTGAAAAATCGGGAACGTGAGCATTGTGAGATGTCGAAGAGAGATAGAATAACTGCAGATCACGTCCTTTCTTCCCATCATACCATCTCTCTCCTTCGGCGACAAATCGGCTGACAACGTCCCTCAGGATTTTCCTCATACATGTATTCTTATAGGAACGTTGGAAAGAAATAGAATGATTTGAAGAGCAGTACTAGTAGAAGTTGTGGCGGATCATTACTTGTCTCTCTGTTGAGTGCATTTATGTGGGAGTTTGAATGAAAGTTCTATACGACCGTTAATAGTACAGTACATTGTGATGAACGACTCCAAATGCTATTTTTCCAGCAGTCCAAATGTCAAAGGCTATGTTTAGTCCATAATTTTACCAGCTCATGCATTTACTGTATTTATAAATAGTCATATTTTCATGGGATGTCAACAGGCATCTCCTTGCTCCACCACTCAAATTGTGACTTGGAAAGTTTTGGCACTGCCCGACACTTTTGGCCTTGGATGAGTGGTGGGCACATTTGTCATCAAAGTTTGAGTTCCTACATGTATGAATGCCGATGACAGGGTGATTGGGATCCATTATAAGTTACACTATTTGAGTGGAAATGACGTGTTACAAATTGGCTTGAATTTAAGCGTCCTTCTGAGAAAAAATTTCGACTCTCGGAACTGTCAACCTTTTGCACGGTGGATTTTAATGAAAGCGAGAGAGAAAAACAACGTCAAAACGCCTAGTTTGATGAGACGGATGGTGAGTGGAAGGAATGGTAGGTATAAAATTAGAGACTCCAAAGTTTTCTGTGACATCCAGTTTTGGAAAATTCTTGGCAAAGGGCGCTTTCCAACATTTTCCAGAATGGATTCCAGAGTGCAAATTTGAAATTCAAAGTATAGTGACGTGCTGGAGAGCAAGCTCTGAGAAGTTTTAGTTGTATCCATGTATTATTAAAATGTGTTGCACTACTCAATTTTTTATACGTGTTCTGCGCGAAGCGACGCCACAAGATTCCATCACTAAATGTAAAAACGTAAATAAAAATAGAAACAAACTAGAAAACTGGGAGAATTACTGCCTTTACTACTGGTGCTTCACTAGGCTTATTATAGCAGCATGCATAATGCGTGCGGTGTGTCATATGCAGATCAAATTCGATAGATGAGCGTTGTGGACAAAATACATCCATATTAATTTGGCGGTTTTAGTTTATTGAAACTTTTCTGCCTTGAAGTTTGCCTATGACACCAACATATTATTCCAATTGACGCCGATAGCAGGTCCCATATTTTCCCGCCAATGATAAATTCCTCTTTACCTTACTACAGAGGAAGACAAAAGTTCAAAGTCGAGGGTAACGTGGGCTGATTTCAAGGAAGTAGTCTATCATGATTTCAATGTCAGGCCCCATGCACATGCTTCTATTACCGTAATGACAGTCGATGGTAAAAAGATCCCAGAGAGCTCCGCAATGGGATTTCCCGTGCCCGTGTCGTCAGAGAAGGAATGTCATTTCATCTATCCCTTGGCAGACGTGCCATTATTTCTAGTGCAACCGAGCGTATGCCATTATGTTGCAGTAGCCACTTTCATCAAGCGAATTCTACATTTTTCCTCTCAAAAAACAACATTATAGATATAACTCCCGCGTCCCTCTTCCGCCATCAGATGTTCCTCGGCTGTGGGGGTAATACACCATATACGCTTATAAGTGGAAAAAGTTTCGAGACAGCCAGGAGAATGCCATATAGCCGGAGGGGTCCAAGTTGGTTCTAGCCCAGACTTTTGGATCCTTTCCTTGCTCTAATAGTTTGCACACTGGGAGTCCCGTCGACGGCAACATGGAAATGATGGAAGTCTGTGGCTCGGGGGATGTCAATGCATTCTCGCATGGTCCGTGGCGCTAGCATTTCTGTTCTTCCATATAAGAAAATATCCATTGCCATGTTCCATATTTCCGTGCGAAATTCGGAATCAAATTGTTCCGCTGTTCCCATGTTCTATTGTGGAATAAAGTAGTAATGCTCGGATATTTTCCCATGGAAACTACTGAATTGATCGAGTGGGAAGGAAATACGAATTTATTTTGATGCTCTCTCATAAAAGAGTTGGAGCCGGATTTATTTCCGCCATTGAAAAGTCGGGAGAAAGAGGTAGACAGCTAGCAATACGAGGACTTTCACAAGCGGTAATCGGCACACTTGCGTGTGAATGGCCATGCTCTGCACGTATGTGTAAAGCTTGGAAGTGTGCATGTACATATGTGCCGTTGGCTAGATTATGCAAATGGATATGGGCTCTGTGCTCGTGCGTGACAACGGTAAGTGTGTGTGAGTGAATGCGTTTTACTCATGTGTACAAAATTTTACTTATGGGAAAATTATAAATACAGAAATACAAGATCCACCATTTCCTTTCCTCCATGGCACGTAGAACTTGAGGGCATAAAGGTCACCTTGCTCGAGCAAAAACGGTGTCGCTGGGGCACGATCCGAGTGCATCATGTTGCTGTCAATATTCGAAAAAGTTTTTGTTGTTTATGTAATAAAGCTACAAAGCAACAAAAAAGCTTTTGAAACGTTCCGCAGAACTTCAGATGGAACTCCTTTTCGTTCAAACTTCCAACCACTGTACTGCAGCCAACTCAATCAGTTATGGAGTACCTGCTAAAACTGACCCTTCGGGACTTCCACTTGTTCCTGTGCAACATCACAGTAGTCACATGGAACAACTTTGTAGGTTTTGGCCTGTCTTGTGGAAATGTAGCCGTGGAGATGTGTTAAGATGAAACCATAGTGAACATACTCAGTAGTAAGCTCGCTTCCTCTCTCCTCATGCAACTTTTGCAGATTCCACCCTCTCCATTGCCACACTCAAGTACTCTCCATCATCGACGATTTTGGTAATTGGCTTCTTCCAAGCTCTTCCATTAGCCCGCCGTTGAGCTCCCACCATATCCTTCTGCGGTCTGGAGTGAGTGTCATTTACAGCGTCTTGATGGAGGTGCTGTACGACTGGTGGTATATAATTGGTTAGAAGTGTAAGTAGATCTACCATAATGGCTGGTATTGTCGCTTCAATGTAGACTCTATCTGAGTGCCGTTCGATCTAATAGTGATGAGATGCAAATGTGTAGGAGCAAACCGGAGCTTTGTCATTAGGTCAATTATTATACTCTGGAGTGCAAGTTGGAATCACTTAATGGTCTTTCTCAGCTGGAACGATCGGAGGTGGGAGCAGGTAGGTCACTTACTATTTGACGATGGCTTCTACCATTGTTAGTACTTCCAACGTTTGTTCTTCCGGGTCTCTAATTTTTCCTCTCTATACACACATTACAATACAATACATTACTAGCCTCGTTGCCTCCCTCTGCCTTTCCCACAGAATCAACTAATTTATGCCGCAAGAGGAAAGTCATTAAACCCGCACACAATGATTCCTTGGCATAAGGTTGTGACACAGCATCGTGAAAATGTGCACACACTCCAATCTACATTATGTCTCGCGGAAACCAAATCAATGCCTCATTACAGCGTGGCCTAATACTCAGTATTGCCTTCCAATGTTTTCCGCATGAGGCCTCAATGTGGGTCAGGCATTGTGAACAGAGAGAACTCATCGGAGTAATGTACGGCGCACGCATGAGAGCAGTAGTAAAAAAAAGTAGGGGAAGAGGTAACCAGATTATTTCCGTTACTGTTGGCTTTTCCGGGACGCACTATATCCAAATTGTAAACTGAGTCGCAATATTGACTCTGGTTTTGACATTTCTTCACAGTTATGCACACATACCGCTTTGCCTTCTACAGTAGTAGTGGGTGAGAGCTTCCCTGTTGGTGTCTCAGCCTATGGCTCAATTTTTACAGCATTACCTAGTGGTAGAAGGAGTCAAAGTTTATGTGTAGTGGGAACTATCTGGATGAACACAAATTTAAATCGATATTAACGTGTCACGATGTTAAGGTAGGGAAAAATTGAAAATGCATTCCTTTATTGCCGGGCGATGGCGCTGGTTTTTTTGTGAAGTTTTTGGCTAGGCCCTTGTAGATAGTGCGTATCTAATATCTAATGAAGACCTTGTTAGAATTCTCAGTTTGTTGCAAATTTTAGCTCAAATTGATCAAGATGGAAGGAAATTGAGAAACAGTTTATAGAAATCTGATTAAAAAAACATTTCTGGGGTTGGTACACTATAAAAGGACGGTTTCTCGAAGGCTTAGCTACTAGACGCTCTTCACCAGAATCATTCAAGAAGAGACTCTGAGTACTTCGGTTTTATGAGAATTTGAAAAAAAAACTGGAAGCGATAGCCCGATTCTGCCCCGATGGTCATGAAACTACTCGGATGAATAACTCTGGGAGTCAAACAATCTTGTTTCCCATCACCCCATGCACTGTCCCAACAGCGATTAAACTGGTCGTTCCACTCTGTCCTTTCCTTTCAATTCGGACCCGGACAGTAAAAAGTCATGGTTACATGCTCCCGTGGACACGAGACCATTTCTTAGACGATCAGTACATTTTGCTAAAGGCCATTTGAGGTTCCACTGTACAACCCTAAAGATTTTACGAGTGAGGCAGAAAAAGGGAAGGATGGCAGGGATCATATGGTGAAACATGAGGCTTAATCTTCATCGAAGCGTAAATTATTTTTACGGTTCATTTAACAAGCGAATTACTTATATGATGACCTTAGCACTCGCGCGCCTTACACTGTGGAAAGGTTGTGGGCTATGGATAAAAAGCCGCAAGTTTCCTGTAGGTCGGAAGACATTACGAAACCCTGCCCTTGAACCCCTGTGACCTTGGACATGGCTGGTCGAAATTACATTCAACATGCNACCCCTGTGACCTTGGACATGGCTGGTCGAAATTACATTCAACATGCGGAGATGTTCTACCACTCGTACTTTGTGTAGCCATATGTGCATATAGTTCCGAAAGACCCATAGTAATCGCCTTCGCTTCCTCTGCCTTCCAGGATCGGCTACATTATCCCTGCCGCGGAGATTCAAAATATATGACGGTCCTGCGGAAATTGAGATATTTGTGAAGGCACTTGGGCAGGATCGAAGTTACGTTTCCGTGGCATATTCTGCCACCGATAATTGATATGTGTCATAATCAGGTAGGACCATGGAATGCCACTATGTTGTCGTGGTAAATTTCGGTGTGGTGTGAAATAATCTTCGAAATCTTGTTTGTTCATGATAAGTTCCAGGTCAGCTACGGGAGTTCCTTTGAGTTAGTGTGGGTGAAATGGAAAGTGGAGTGGGAAGCGGAAACAATGATGTTCTTTGTGGTCACAAATGGTGTGTTATTACGACCACTTTTACTATTATTGTAACTCGGGAATGTGGGAGCAGAGTTGGAGATACTGTAAATATCGTATGAGCTCTGTGGCAGGGTAGGCGAGCATTCGTGGGTAGTATTGAAGCCACTATCAAAGTTTTGTTGACTGGTCGTTGTGCTGTATAGAACATGACCATTTACTACTGCGGAAGAAAAAGTCTGGAGCAGTTGGATATGGCTTCACCTTTTCTCAACCTCGAGACGAGGTTCTGGGAAAGACGTCGAGAGTTGTGTTGTGTGTGGTATAGGGTGTGGTACACATGTTATACTACCTCCAGTCATGATACAGTGTACCTAGGGAACATCATTAGCTGAGCATGTGCTGGGGGAGTGCTTGGATTATATCCGAGGAGCTTAATGGAATGAAAGAGGCGGAAAATAAATCTCATCATGGCTTTCTCTCCGTCTGTCACTCTGTATAGCCTCTCATATACACTATTAACAGTGCTGGCCCATTCTTGGACCTGGGAATGGGAATGACTTTGGGTTGCCCTCGACTACCATCACACAATAATAATGTTACTCCTGTACATACGTTAGTGCAGTTCCATAATCGATTTGCTATTTTAATTGGTCTGTACACACACACAGATGCGAAACGAAAACTTGGAGCTGGCCCAAAGCAGTGGAAGTGAATCCAGCCCAAGTTGGGCCTCCGCCACTCCTCGACCCTCAGAGTTCACCTTTGACTTCTCTCAGGCCCGGACCATAGATGATCTCACTGACCAGTTTAAGGTAAGCTGACCAAATTCATATGGTACACATTAAGGCTGCCTCAAATTTGATACTACTTCCGTTGAGTTGCTACGTTTGACCAATGTAAACTCCACTGCGCCAGTAAGGCCGTTGATTGAATAATATTGTGATCAGTGTACAAACAAATTCTGGTGAAATTGGCATGAACGTCCTCCTGCGGGAACGACGAGAGTTGATGATCCTGTTGTGTGGTGCCCTGAAGGAATTAGACTTCATCTCAGGACAGCAGCACGCCATGTCCCATTGTGTGTTAACCAACTGTTTTCTCACTCTTGTCTGAATACTGTGAGAGTGGGAAAAAGTTGTGATACCTCCGCATGGTTATCATATGCAGCTACATTTGCTGTAACGGCAAATATAACCGCGGGGACTAAAAAGTTTGGATCTGATCTCTTCCCAATCCCAATGCCGCAGAGTTATGTAATTGTGAGGACAACTTTTATCCCTCTGATTATCCAAGAGTATAGCATTGTGCCAGAGCGTATAGCAATACATGCTACTTTTATCCCTCTGATTATCCAAGAGTATAGCATTGTGCCAGAGCGTATAGCAATACACGCAAGATCTACTGTGACAGTTGATAACATGGATTAGTTCCTGCAAGTAGGTTCCCAGTCTGTCAACTCGATCTCAACAGCGAACTCCCACCGGGCTTCCAGCGTACAAAGGAGACACACACTACACACACCTGGTATTCCCGGTAAAATATTACACTAGGTTAAACTGGGTGTTCAGCGAGCATGCTGCCATCACGGAAAAGTACCTCGGTAGCCCCTCGAGCTTGGCCATCACGTTTCCGCTAACACTAGATTGCATGTGCGAATGCGTGGGTGCCATTTAGTGAAACATTGTTACAACCAACCTGACAGTATATAGTTGGTGTTGGTACGTGCAGCAATAAAACATTCGGAGAACATCTGGTTCGCATTTCTACATTATATTCTTAGACCTCCTGATGGTGCGTGCGGTCCTAACTACGGAAAGTTTGGAGTGTGATGAAACCTGTACGGCTTCCACGTAGATCCCAATAGGACGGAAATAGATCCAATCATAATGAAACTTTGAGCACGGCGGCACGTGAAAGCACTTGATAGTGATCGTATCATCGGAGTGAGCTTGATAATTAATTTTAGGTGTGAAGGAAATGGAAAAGTCTTTCCTAAAATATTCATCTACCATGGACAATTTACTTCTTTTCAACACTTTTGCTCTACGCTAAAACATAAGCTTTATTAACGGGCAATCTAGTTTTCTCACAGCCCAGGGCAAAAGCGCAGCCATTCGGGTTAGCTTGAAATGAAGTTAGTTAGAAACGTAAACACACACATGTACTAAAAATGCTCTCGAAATGCGTGAAATGAAAATCTAGCTTCTATATCTTCAGGAAGCTGGAGACTAATGCAAGATAGCTTAGAGCACATTCTCCCTGTAAGTTGAATCTCCGCTGGCATCGTGGGTCCGCTAATTCAGCCTAATGAACTATTCACCCACAACATTCTAATCAGCTTGTCTTTCAACGCTGCGTTATGTGCATGGCAGACTTACGAAAGTCAAGTATTATGTATACTACGCAAAACGGCGGGCTTACAGTATTTGACACCAGAGCCAGGGTAGTGAAACAATAACGAGTCAATTGGAAATGCTGCATCTACACTGGCCGAGTTGAAAACTATTGGACTTCATGAAGTTGTTGGAGAAATATTTGAGCTTAAAAGAAACTGATGTGATGTTAACTTCATACATACCTCTATGTAACCATGTACAGTATATGCTACATACGCTGTGACCACCTGGCACGGGTGACGTTGTGGGAAAATGATACTCTTGAGTGGAACACAATGCAAGTTTGATAGTAGGAAGTTCTTATACTGACGATTCATTCTTTAAGGGCCGCTCTTCAAATTCCGGTATCAGATCTCCTTCGGCGCGTGCCGAGTGTTCATTTAATAATAGTTGAAGAACGAATAGTGCGTGTCTATTACTTCTAGAACGCAACCAGGAACATCGGAGCGCCCGCAAAAATGACAATTTCAGGGGCACTTTTTGACCGCTGTCGTCCTCTTGGAAGGAACCGTAGAGCCTGATAGCACTGAGAGTTTTTTCCTATCAGAGGAAATTCGAAGAAGAATGGCAATATTTGAAATTGAGCCCGATTTTTCCGCCTTTTCTACTCAGAGATATTTGTTCATGTCCTCGATACATGGCTTGAAGACGAGACCTTGAAGGGAGAATGGAGATTAATAAAAGAGCTTTAGATACGAT
The DNA here is from genome assembly GCA_009870155.1 of Pseudobourletiella spinata. NCBI lineage: Eukaryota > Metazoa > Arthropoda > Collembola > Symphypleona > Bourletiellidae > Pseudobourletiella > Pseudobourletiella spinata. The sequence continues at coordinate 8,068 of WJFA01001476.1, read as the reverse complement.
TACAAAATGGAGAGGGTATCCCTCGATTGCATCTTCTTCCTTGAATTCCCTTCGTCAGATGGTTTTCAGTAATGTCATGGCACACGTTCACGTTGCTAGCAATGTGTTCACCACTGATTCGCATCTTATGTTTACATTTTCAAAAGACAATCCGGAACCTGATTTGAGTCTTAAAATAAATGTTCACTATTAGTAGTTGTCAAGTCTAAAGGGTTCCCCTTTGCAGTTTTATAAGCTGGAGAGGACAGAATTAATTAGCGAAAAACTATAGCCACTGCCACGATGAAAACTTCGACCCACGCCGCATCTCTGTAAGGATGAGTCATGCGGAGGTGCGACGTGATACGAAGGCTATGGTTTCTGTCTCCAAACGCGTAGGAATATCAATAAAAGAATAATAATTGAAGTCGGGATAAAGAAAGCTGAAAACACCCCTACGGTCATTAAGAAGTGAGGGTGGGCGTCCCACCTCATCACGGTACGACCAACGTGACATGTACGGAGGCAATTGTTTTGAGTAAACGGTGCTCACGAGGATGGAGAATTTATTCGACTGACTTGACTGCCCGTGGCTCTCTGAAGCGTCCTTAATTGAGGACAGCCCTGCCTTTGTTGAAAAAACCAGAGTTTACGGTTGACTAGATTGTTGGGAAGATTTTGCGTTTTGTAAAATCTCAAATTCGTTAACATCTAAAATAGTTTCTTTCCGACAGTCAATTGAAACCTGGAGAGTTTCTTGTGAACGTGTTAGTATTGCATTAATGAACATGAACGAACTTTGGGTGTACAGCTGAACATTTGGCTTTTTATTGTCATTAGAATTAGCTTTTACTTCTGAGGTTTGGATTCGGGAAAGTGAGTAGGGTTGAAACTTAAACCACGTCCCGGTTCGGAATCCAAATGCAGAAACCTGAAATGCGCCAAAGGATCATACAAAAGGCGTTTCTCAAAATTTTCACTTTTTCCATCACTACAAAAAACTGGTAAAGAAGCACTTATACGTTCATTTTATGATCAATTATGATGAAAAATCGAATTTCTGCGCTTCATTTCACCAAAAATCATATTTTGCAATGATTGTGGAATGAACTTTAGCACTCATAGAGTAGAGCTGAGTGCTAAGTGCTTCTTTACCAGTTTTTTGTAGGGATGGAAAAAGTCAAAATTTTGAGAAACACCAAAGGGGGCCCTTTGGTCGCTGAAAATCCTTATGGGAAATCCCATGTTAATTTTCTCATAATCAGTTTTGGTGAAATTTCAAATTTGAATATCTCCGAAACTAGGGAGCGGGAATAATTTTTTGGGGTTAGCATATGCTAGGGAAGGGTCACAAGTTCTTTTAACCCCGAGCCTATCCGTTGTGTACACCAGAGTAAGGCTCCTACTTTAAGAGCTTTAATGTTTCCATGTGCCGAGAATATTTTGATCATGCCACCGCAAAGTCGTACAAATCCAAACTGGGAAAATTCCAGCCTGATTGTGTCAAATTTTACCATTACCATTATCAGTGTCATCCGACAGTCGCTATAGCATTTGAAATGCACGTAAAACGAAAAACTTTCTTTTAATAGAAACTGAGACTTAGATGCCTCTGGCGTTAATCGAGATGCAAAGAGCATCAGACATTCTCGCATACGGAATCTGATCATATGGTGACTATGACATCGAAAAGATAGTTGAAGGTAAATGGGCTGTTATTATGGTGACATAGTGATGTGAAATCTGATAAGGGACTCTGACTCTGGTCTAAAATTCTTAGAATTTTGCGGGGATAGCAGACATGAAAAGAGCTGAAAAAAGAAAAATAATACTTGCAAAATGGCAATTCAGTCTGAATTTTTGCCCTGTTCTTGAATCCCCACAGACTCTCCGATCCAGCCGGAGCACTGAAGTCTTGAGTGAACAAACGTCGGAGGACAAGAGCACCCCGAGCTCGACGAGCACACAGTTTCTCTACCCGCATTCGTCGAAAAAATGTCATCATCGCTATGGATCAGGAGAGTTCCACAGTAGCACCTCCGCAGGTAAGCATCAACCCCAGGGATTCAAGTGCGTGCACCTAGAACGATTTACAAATAATATCGAAACTGAGTGAAATGCAGAGCGAACACAGGGGATATAATATCCAGAGGCAGTTAGAGGTCGATGCAGAGAGAAGGCATTATGTCAGCCATCTATAGATGCACGATTATGCATTATTCAAGATAACATGGAATTAATCCCGACATTCTGTGCTCGCGTATTTCAGCATTACCGTCGTAGTAAAATGGTCTTCATAGAAATTATTGAGTTGTAGTGGTGCACGTACTCATTACGTTAAACGCCGGGAAAATCCGTTTTTTCAGAGTCAATCACTCGACGTGTTCGTTCGCATGTGTACTTGGGGGCTTTTTCAAAAGAAGAAAATTTCCACTTTGCATTTCGAGAAAACACTTTTGATTTAACTTTTTTCGGGACTAAACCGCGCCGTGTGGATGGAGGATAGGCAATTTCCTAGGTTTCAGAGAGTGCTGAAAATGATTGTGCATATGCCGTTTAAATTTCCCGTAAACAGGTTACTCGTAAGACGAATACAGTTAAATAATGAGTGCCAGAGGTGTTATGGTCGTGCACATAATTTCGTCTCTATTTTTCAGGAAGAGTGTAGAACTGCGTGAAACCAAAACAGTGAACTTCAAGCCAGAAAGGGAGAATTTTTGTAGATACACAAGAGCTCACACACCGTTTACCATTAACCATTATGAGAGTGATTTCAGGAAGTATTCTGTTTACCCGAAAACCAGGAGGAAGCTCTGTGCCAGTATCAATGCATGAACCACAGCAAAGAGTAAAAATTATTCATGTGAAAATTGTAGATTTGATCTTTGGAATTCCAGAAATAAATCAATCGGACAATTTTCTGTGTTCCTGGGGTGTAAAATGATCAAATAGTTGCACATACCCAGGATACCCATAGATTTCCTAATGCTCAATGTCCTTCAATTCCGCCGGGCATTGCTCCTGTCTACTACACTAATGCTATTCAGCTGGAGCACGACTTTGATGATAAAGCTGTGCCTGCACCCATTTCAATTAAAGCATTTATACCAAATTGGAAACACTTACAACCCGATCGATCCGTGCATCAGCAATCACGAGACAAAAACCGTTAGGGTATGCGACTTTAATCCTCATGAACAAAGGTGCAGACACGTTTTAATTGGTTTTCTGGAAATAACCGGATTTCCACAGCTGTGGTCCATCATTACAGAGCTGCATGAAAAACCGTTGGGGCGGAACGCACCCTCAGCAAACTGGAATTATGAGGAAGATGTTAATTTTTAGCTTGAATCCGGTTACAACCAGCCCTTACCCACTTCGTGTCAGGTCTGGTTCCATCTAGAGTGTTTGTACACCTTGACTTTCGCCGCTTCTCGTCCGCAGTGATGGCCGTTTGTCGTTTCCAGGCCCATCATCTTTCCCTTTGTCCTCGGTGATGGCCGGAAGCGTTCAGTTGTGACGTGATGGAGTCATTGAGTCATGAGCATCATAGAGAGAATTAGAATTGACACGTACGGAAGGATAGAATATGTTCATGGCTATGATGGCATAACATGATCGCGTCTTTGTCTCATATGTTGACCTTGAGTGATAGTATACACATTCATCGAAGGAGCACCTTTGGCAATTTCGGTTTATGTAACACACCAATTGCACTGAATCTGTCTAAGTTGGTTCTGTGAGGAATGCGTCACCAAATCTCTTTCAAATAACCAAATTTAACCGTCTAGATCCCCCAATATTGTTAGAAGCCCAGACGGGATCTGAACAGGGCTGTATGAGGCAGCCCACAGAAGCCTGTTGAAAGGGTCCAACTTTTCTTTTTCTTCAAAGTTGACACTGTCCACTAATGAGACACTAGATTCGAATTGATCGATTCACAAAGTTTCTCTGTAGTAATTCCGATCCTGCCAAAATGTCTGAGACAGGATTTAATGAGTGCCTACACCTAAAAGTTCCATTACGACTTTGTGCGCGTCTTGAGTCTGGACGTCTGCTGTGGCTGCTCTTGACGAATGTCAGGGCCAACAAAGTTGAGTGTCTGCTACAATACAGCTCCCTTCAGACAGCGAAATTTCTATGATATGACCTTCACGTCTGTGTGAAAACTTGAGAATAAATACTAGGACTTAGCTTTATCACGAAAACCGAGCTATTTGTAGGTTCTCACGATTGTGCAAGAACTAAATCATCTTAGTAGGAAGATTTCTTGGCGTTTATTTGTATTCCAGAACAAGCATAAAAGCATCTGTTCAGAGCTGAGCTGGACTTTCCTTGACATGCCAACGGAATAATTTTACTTATTCCGTAGTCTTTACACCACTTAGGAATCCACTAGCTTCATTGTAAATCACACAAACTTTTCTAATCACTCGATGTATTTGACACATCAACAAGTCGTTAAACTTCCAGGGAGATGCGATAACTCGTACGTGAGGGGCCCGCTTTTAATAATTTTGAGAGAGAGATTGGGAAGGGGTTATTGAATCTATTAAGCTGGATCAAAAATTTGAAACAAGTGCTAGTAGTTATTACCACTGTATGTCGAAAAGAAGCTAAAATGCAGGTTTAGCAAAAAGTTTATTGCCTAAAATGCTAACTGAGTATGCACAAGCTTAGAAGAATGAAATGCATGCAGGAAATGAAATGAACTCTGATGATATTTTAGATCTGACTATGGGAAAATCCTTGTGGTTTTTGGCCTTGATGAAGGCAGGTCTTTTGTTTCCCAGAAAAGAACTGAACGGGGTAATAGAAGGTATGCTTTTTGTTCTATTTGCAGAGGAGCCGAAGCCGACGAAAGCCGAGTCGAAAATAGCAAAATTTCTCAGGAGGACCCAAAGCGCGAATGAAGATCACTGCTGCACTTCGGCCGTAAGTCTGTCTGTTGTTTTTAACCGTGTCCGGAGTAAGCTTACGACGACATCTTCCCATCGAGTTTCTATACGTCCGGTCCCAGGCGAGGATCATTGGAGTCAATTCCTGTTTAGGTTTAAGTTCTATTTTATGTCTGCTTTCGTCCAGGGGGAAAATCTTGGGGCTATATAAGAAGTCCATTTTAGATTTGCTCTGCAACTCGTGGCAAAATGAAATCAGCTGCGGTACACCATAATCCATATGGGAGAACATGTTGTAACTTTCATTCTGCTCCCCAGAGAATGCTCAAGCTGATTTTCAGCTCAATGCTTTTGGAATAGACCACACGCGGTGACAGCTGCCACAGAGGGGCTACGAAATTTATTGAAAATTTGGTGAATACATCAGCGCCAATGTTACACTGAAACAACAATATAGATGAGAATGTACATATTCAGCGACGAACTGAAAATTATTTGGCAATTCTGCATTCAGGTCAGGTATATATACGTCGGCTGTGGGTACAATAATTTCGAAAACATTTTGCAAAAATGCACAGTGATAAAAACGCAGCATCATAGAATTATTTTATGGCAATTGGCACAAAATGGACTAAACCGATAGAACAAGCACAACTAAATAAAATACCACACAACACGTTAGAGGCGTACACGAGAATGTCGTGACGGTATCACCTGTCAAATGCACAAAATTTTCTGCAAGAGAAGGTCTGGATACGTTCCTCCGAAGATACTCAATGTAATTATCCTAAATATTTACCACTACTATTTTAGAATGCTCCTGCCGTACAGAGGCTGTCCCACCTTTACTTGGCCACTTTTCAAATTTTCATGTTTCAGCTTGTGTAACATCTACTTCTATAAGGTAGCTGATACTTGAATTTGATTAAGTGTCAGCTTGATTTCAAAGAAGTGTCATTTAAAGGTGGAACACCCTGTTTGTGATGTTAATCATTGGCGACTTTGAAAAATTTCGATGTAAGGTACGCTCGTGGCACAATGGTCTTTTAGATCAATGATGTCTCTCATCTCTCACTCATCGTCCCAGTCATCCATGAAACTACTACGATCAGTATGGTCCTGGCTAATGTCTTCATCTATATCACTTATTGAGTGTGAATCATCATCATCATCAACAGAGTCTTCGGATTCCACATCTTCGTGATATCTCATGTCTATTTGCATTCAAATAGATTTTTAGAGACAATTTATCGCAAATCATTATTTTACTATTATTCGAACAAGTGCAGTACCTTCCACAGCACGAACCACCTTTCGCAGCTTTTGAACAACGGGCAGAGTGGAATTTCTAGCCAGCACGAATACATGGTGCTCATGGATATTTTTATCGATGCAACAAGTTGCACACAAATCGTAATCAGTGCAATGGGTGCACTTAAATCTCTGCCCATACACAGGTTGATGGCATCCGTCACATTCAACTCCTTCGTGACGCCCAGGCCCACTCGTGCTTCCTGGTGAAGACTGATCAATTTCACGAGCTTGGCTTACAATGGTATTGGATGACATTTTTGGAAGACTGGAAGGTTCATCACCCTTAGATAATTGGACTCGCATTGTCCATTTTGATATTCCTGGGACAAAAGAATTGCAGTATTATCATATCACTTTTACAAAAAAGTTACTTCGTGAAAGTGGTTAAATCATTGTTACCTTTTAAAACCCGACTTGGCAAACTGAAACAGTTTTTCAAAACGAAATTTCCATTCAGATCTTTTACCTGACCTTTCCACGATACTGATGAAGTCTGAAAATTAAAATTCTTAAGTCAAAAATAATCCTAGCAAGATATTTGAGGCTTCTGCGTTGGCGCAATTTCTGAGCACGAGCATAGTACAAAGAAGAAAATAAACCTATGGGTGATAAATAATGGCAATATATAAGCATATTAAATCAGCCTAAACGTTTCACCTCTGACTCGTCAGCCTGAAAATGAATCGTTCCCACAAGCCCATTAGTCTTTTCACCACTATTTAGCACGGATAGCATCCAACTGATGGACTCTGCTTCTAATTTCGTTCGAAAAAAGAAAGTAAGGTCTCCTTGTACAATGTAAATAGGCCTCCATTCAACTTTGCACTGTTCTATCTGATGTGGTTCAGATCCCATTTGTATTATATCAACATATTCTCCCGGTGCGATGAATTCTCCGTGTAGCTGATGCCGCTCGATCAAGTGAAAGAGAATATCCGTGGCAGAAATACACTCTTCACATTCATTGAATCCCAAAAAGGAGCAGAAAGTTTTCCTGTGAATCAAAATCATGTCGCTGTAATATTCGCTAACAAAAGGTTACTTGATATTTAACTGGTTCACTCACGAGTATCTACATTCCGTCTTATGCTTCTCCATCAAGTCATATTTCAGCATTTCCTTGCAACCTCTCTTCTCATATGGACATGGTACGATTTGAGCAGATGTTATGTTCTCAACCTCCAAGTTTCGGATTCTCCGCTTGGGCAATCTCTCCCGGCACACTGGGCAATTACGAAGCTGAACGATGCATGTATTACAGACCAAATGACCGTTGTAGCACTGGTAGATAGGCGGGAGTAACTTTTCGTAGCATACCGGACATTCGTATTTGCGCTCGCCGGTGCCATTGTTATCATTACTGGAACTTGCTTGCGACATGCTTTCAAAATTCGAAATTAAATTCAGTTACAAATTTCTGGGACTTCAACTTCAGTTCAGTGAAATAGACTTCAGCTTATGGAATTGTGCAACGCGAACCGGCTCGCAGCACTACACTTGCTTGGTTTGCCCCTTCTTAGATAACATGCAACAGAGTTTTAGAAACGTTATGAATCAGTTAAATACGAAAAATACTACTCATGCAAATAGAGGGGGTGTTCGACATAGCACGTCAGCTACTTCCCATTTGATGCACTATTGCTATTCCAATTCCCATAAGGTATGCATGCATGTGTTTCAAATTAATGAAAGTCGAAAATCTCGCGCGCTTCGTGCAGTTAACGCAAGCATTACTGTAGGAAGAGTGGATAGTCAGGATGAGCTTTCAAAGTAGGGAATATTAAAAGGGCACTATGGGAACTTGTAGAACATTATCGATAATACACTCTCGCTCACCCGTCATTACGCATCATCGTATAGTAACAACAACCAATTAC
>WJFA01001475.1:0-21198 GCA_009870155.1 Pseudobourletiella spinata | reverse complement strand
ATGAAAGTCAATGCTTTTAGTACTTTGGAAAGTGATGAAGTCCGAAGATGATACAGGATAAGGGGTACTTGGTATGAAAGAGAGTTCACCACAGCACTAACACAGTAAATGTAGTAACGGGGTGACCTGTAACATTCCAGCCCTTTACCGCTCTCAGGTAGTAATGAACGTGCACATTTAAAATTTGGGGCGATTTGATACAGGGCGCGAAGAGTGTGGAATAGATGGGTAATTTTATTGATGGCTACACGATCGAAGGTCTTTAGAATTCTCGAATCTGAAAGCTCAGGGGAAGATTTGGGGTGAAGTGAGTCAATTTAAGAGAAACAGTAATCGGTCCAGACGTTGTGATTCAGATCAGTTGTGGAGTGTGAATATCAACTACTATGACCGCTCCATGCAGCGGATTCCCGTTTTAGTCACGCTCGCCGGTTTTGCCTTGAATGTTTCCAAACAAATCCACTAACTGGAATGTCATCAAAGCGTGTCCACAAAGTTCCTCTTCACCGAGGACAAGACCAGCTATCAAAATTTCGATCCATTTACCAACGGCTACCTTCAAAAATGTCCTTGCGGAAATCTACTATCCAATGTTTTCATGATACGGTATATAAATTTTATAATAGGGCTTTCTCCAATGCTACCGCACTGTTTCCATGACTTAACGTTATTCTACCTGCTCAAAACACATATAAATACCTGCTGCGTCCAGTTATCACCATTCCCTTGTAGTTATTCCATAATCTTATACTGAAAGTCACCAAATATATTTAGAATGTCCGCCAGTTGGACCCCACAGTGTGCCCCCGTAACAAGACATTTGAGCCCTCGTCGTTCCGTTCACTGGTTCCTCTACCCACATCTGATTATACCTGGATTATACCATAGGAAAATGAAGACGGACCGGCACTCCGTCTTCGGAGTCTTTTCTCAACTCATCAGTCGGCACAAGAGAAATTTCCTCAAAATTACATTAACCAGGTGGCTTGGCGGACCTTGGTGTACTTTGTGGCTTCGGCATGTCCTCATCTATTACATGCACGTAGCTGTAGCATCATCCCCCGATCCAATCCACACACACACACACACACCCACACTCAAAGTACTATCCATTACACATTAGACTTATAGGCACGGCTGGTCCAACCCTCAACCACGAGCCTGTAGTTCTTTGAAAAAGAGTGTAAAAAACTCGAAAAACAGCTTCGTTCTTTAATCTTCTATAAAATGACGACGGAGGAGGTAGAGAAAAAAAGAGTGCAGCCTCCTCGACGCGTGTGCCCACATACCCAACATCTTGACGTGTCTTGCGTAGGAGTGAAAGGGCTCTTATAGTCTCTTTTTCTCTCTCTCTCTCTCTCTGGCATACAGTGGACGCAACGGAAAAGGAAGCTCCTTATAGAGTGTCTGTGATGAAGAAGGTGGCAGGAGTGCTCATAATATCATCATCATCAACAGCATCCACATTTTTTCAGCTTAGACCAGCATCTTGATGGGTAGAGAGAGAGAGAGAGAGAGAGAGGAAGAAGAGAAAAAGAGGAGCGGATAGGACAGTGGAATAGTAATAATAAGAGCAGGTGCACCACAGAGACAAGGAGGGAGAATCAAGTTTTTTATGTGACATTCGAAGCGCACGATGAACGCGTGCCTGAGCTTTACATATGCTTATACACGCCGGCCCACTAGGATGGAGGGGATACAGAGGGGTAGTCAGTCAACTATAGGCCGCAGTATCTCGTCCACATAATCATGATAATCATATATAACAACACTGTGTGCGGAGGAGAAGGAACTCCTCAGAGGGAGAGACAGCATCTGTAAGGAAACTGAAAAAAAAAACTCGTCCTCATCATCAAAAGGGCTCTAAAAATCACTCAGTTATGACTTGTTTCTTTTTTCCCTTCAACTCGTTTTCTTTCTCTTTCTCGCCTCCCCACTTGTTTCTCGCTCTATCTGCCTGTGCATGAGGCACCCTGTACTTGTGGCCACTATTATACCTCCGCTGCAGCCGGACTCGTACTACCTGTGAAATGATTGCTGCTGTACGTGTTTGGATTTGGTTACATCTTCAACCCTTATCCTGCCATCATGCTAAAGGCTCAAGAAGAGGATGAGGAGTGAAAGGACACTGCCGCGGCTTCCGCTGCATTAGTAATCATTATCATTATTGCTATTCCTCCTGTCAATACCTTCGCTCCGCTTTGCTCTTCTCAGCAGCCTCCCGACCCGCGTCAGGGTGGCTATTAGGATCCATGTATTTGCCCAACGTTCACGTGCCACACTTCTCACGCACCACACCGCCTGAATCCTAATAACCTAATTAAACATCCCCATAGAAAGCTCCCCCATTCGTCCGCCACCCTTCATCCTTCGGAACGAGATATGAAGACGTTTCCGGACGCTCTAATTTGTAGTTCAACGTTCAACTCCAGGTCTAATAATAATTTGATTCAATTTGAGCATGACTGCATAAAGGTGAGCACAGCTGGCTGTTTATATGGTGCAGGGAAGGACAGATGCTCACGGAGACGGGAATGGGCACCGCGGTCAGTTCGCTGAGGTAACTAACTCACACATATTCATAATAATGACAACTCAACTAGATAATGAAATATGATTATGTGGGGAAAAAATGGAGGGAGGGGTGACGTCTTACGAGTCTAAAAGCTGGGCACTTTTGGCATTGTGAGAGGAGGCTTGTTGCAATGCAAGGTAATTTCGACTGTTAAGTAGTGTGGCAGGAACAGGGAAAGAGAAAAGTTGAGTGAATGAGGATTATTATTTCGTCAATTAAGTGTTTCCAACCCAAAAAGTTTAATTGCATTTATAAAAGAGAAGCTAAATTGGACTTGGGAGGGAAGCGTGTGTGTGTGTGTGTTGTGTGTAGGAGTGGGGACTGAAGTTGGGCTTGAGAGTGTAGAGGTTGGCAAGTTCGAAGTTGTAATCGCCGTAGGTAGGTTCCTACCATGAGTTCTGAAACAAGGTAAATTTTCGTAATTATTTTGTTTTAATCATTTCCCTCTGTCGCAAATAAAAGCACTCCATGGTACAGCTCTGAAAATCACCTCCCTCTACTCTCCGACCTAATACTACTACATAGGTGCATACATATATGTGAGCCGTGGTGGGACTATCTCGCGTGTTGTTGAACCCTAGTGTGGTTAGAATGTGTAAAATTCATGTTATTTTTTTATTTCCCAAACTTCAATATATTTCTCGAGGCTGTAGTGGTGCCTTGTATGTAGTGACCCTGTTGATGGTGGTAGTCAGTCGTAGCACTGGTAATAATGCAGTACTTTCGCGCCCACTGTCATATGTGGCCACTCCTACACGATGGTACAGATCTTCTTGACCGGGGCTTTGTGTTGTTTGACCGTAGATACCATTAACTCGGCTGAACCATGTACTATTATGCATTAGGTCCACAGGGAAGGGGCACACGCAAATCTTAATCATTTTCGAGAAGACCAGTATAATCGCACGGACGTGCGGGTGGGGAAGGTGGAGAAGGAAAAGGATCTTTAATAGTCTTTACATATGTACAAGTCCACAGCGTTGGACCAGTGTATCTGAGTGCATATATACGCGCAAAAGCCTATGTGAGCCTGCATGGTGGCGTTTGCATGTGTGTGTGTGTGTGTGTGTGTGTGTGTGTGGAAGCTTGTGTACATCAGTTTGCCTGCGTGTGTATGGTATAGTGTGTATTTCGGTGCAAATGTGTGTGCTTGGAACATACACACCCATTGCAGCGTGTGTGTCGGTGTACACGTATGTGGATGACGTTCACGTTCATGTTCGCATGTGGGTGTGCATATGCACGTATGAGTGTGTGCGTCCAAAAGCCATTGACATTAGGGTCAAGCTATCGGTACTCTCTCTCTCGCTTAAGGATGGTGATTAAAGTCGACGAGATCTTAACCCTTGGTCAGTATAGCGTAAAGCCCGACCATAATCACCCCCAGTAATAATAATAATAATGGCTAAACTACTCTGTCTATATTTTTTTCGCAATATTTCCCCATTCTCTCCACCGTATATTCTCCCCGTGCCTATTCGTATGTGCAGCTGCCATGTGCGTTCGTTTGCAGCAGTATTACTACCACGACTACTGCTACCACCACCATCAACGTCACCAGCACTTCATCATTCTAAGATACTACTACTATACTCGAAAGTCTTGGGACACGCAATATGTCAAACATGTACTACACATCTCCTGGGGAAAATTAAGCTCAATCTCACATGGAATAATACGTGCTGGTGTCGAGCAATTATGCTACAGGGGGCCTATGGTCTAAGTCCTCTTGAGCGCTATTACACGGCAAATCGAATCCAATTCCGCCGTCTGACTACTACGTAGTTTAGCATTTTAGAGAGGCACACGCAAGAAGGTGGTAAAAGTACGAGCTACCACGAACAAGAGGTCCTGAACCTGTTACTGTATCACCTAATCAAAATCTTGACGTGTTATTCCGTCTTATGATGAGGGAGTAGGATCTGATTTCGAAGATGAGTGCTAGGACCTGTCGGAAGATATTAGCCTCCTGATAAACAACCATAAAAAGAGCAACAAAGACTGGCCAAACTAGAATCGAGTCTTGGGATGTTGACGGCGAGGGCTTTGACTCGTTTTTTTTTCGTCTTCTTCGACACTTTTGAACTCTCAATTCTCACCGACAGGCTCTTCCGGTCAGATTTGGGTGGAAATCATGATGAAGCTTTCGAAAATTGTGAGATTAATGGCGGCGATGTCACAAACAAATCTCGGAGGCACTCCTTTTGTCCTATCGCCGTTCAACTTGAAAAGCCAGCACAGACAGTCCACGTTCTGTCCTGATTCTATCTCCGTTACTCCTACAATGTCTACGTCCACAAGAGAACAGATGAATCAAGGGAGCCCTAAACACTAAACACCTTCACGTTCCGTGGTTAAGAGAGCGTTAAGACATGATTAAAAATATTTTTATTGACACGATCGCATTTCGGATAAGCTATAACAATGATACAGACTACTAAGAAAACTAGAGACAAGATTTTCGATGTGGCAGATGTAGAGAAAGATTTTGAAGCCGTTCACTATGTTCTGAATCATGTCCTCCGTAATTGGCTTTTCTTCAGGATCGTTCAAATTTTTTCCCCATAAACTTTTGAACGGCAGCCCAAAAAGAAAATAGTTTGGATCTTCCCTTCACACGTTATTGCTCCCGCTGCTCCTGACCGAGTTCAGGCCAATGCATCTGTCTGCTTGGTTTTTCTCCCAAGAAAGTGTACGGTTCACTTGACTATGTACACACAGAATGAGGTTTCCTATCACTTCAGATTTTCAAAGACAAAAAGATAATGGAGCCTGCCAAAAATTTCCCGAGAGGGATGACCCTTGAGAGAAGAGCGGAGATTGTTACCATTTCCGGTGGTTAAACTCACCGCTCTAATTAATGTCCGGGGGAAGGATAAGAGATAAGGGACCACTTGGTCCAGCACGGCACATACATATTTACAGCTTCCGGAGACGCGTTGGTCCACCAAGGATTTTTCACTTGTTTTTAAAAGGACCCTATAAAGACACTCCGTGGTACAGAGGAGAGTACTCGCAGGTGCGCTGGAAATCATTCTTGCAGAGCAAAATTTCGGACACGCACCATGACTACAACTTCCGTCTCCGTCACTTTCCCTCATACACACGGACACCTTGTATCATTAGTAGTCATTCAGGAGGCCTCACTCCGACTTCTTCTCCTCATGAAATATCTGATTCCGTGGCCCTTTAAACCCCTTATCTAGAGTTAAATCAGGGAAATTGTCGACTCGTCGGGAAATGGAGGGTGCACGCGTACAGCAATTTAAATGCAAACAGACATACACACGCTCCCACTCTTTCATTCATAAGTCCAGATACTATGGCGGACGTTCCTAATAGCGACGACTGCGTTTTTGTTACTACACTGCTACTGATGATGGTGATACCAGGGCCAAAATCAGGACCAGACACCAGTAATTTACAGGTAGCCCCCCACCAAAGTAAATAGACATACTCGGTAGGGACAGGAAAAAAGCGGTGACCGGATTTCCGTAAAAGCTGAGAGAGTTAAATTAAAGGTCCATGTGAACTCTGGAGGAAATCATGAATGAGAATGGAACAACTGAGTGGGATAAAAACAATAGTAAAGCTCGTGACTGGAGGATTAATTAATTGTAAATATTCCGGTGTCCGCCGGAACGCCAAAAGTCACGGTTGTCTGGATCAAAAGTTCATTGAGAAAACTACACCGTCCCGTAATGCCATGCATGTTGGTTCGTGTGTCTATGAGGAGGGAATGGTGAAAAAATCGTGTCTCACCACCACCGCCGGCATCATCCCCTATAATTGCTAGCCATCAGACCTCAAACACTGTCCAGCCTCAAACCCTTGAATGACTCTTGACTTCCGTGGCTCAGAATAGTGTGCATAATAAGTTTAATCAGGACGACAAATCTCAATTCCCCGCCCCATTCAATGTCTCAAGAGGGATTATTACGACAGTCCATGCCCACCTGTTTCAAAAAATTCTAATCCAAATCACTGCCCAGTACTGGAAACACACGACCATTCAGACTTTTGTAATATATAGTCCTCCCCTGACTCGTGCGCCTCCTTTTTTCTTAATATCTTTCCCTGCCGACAGCATGTAGTTGTTATGTAGGCTCTACTGCTCCAGAGTTTGCATGCGTCTTCGCGTATCCTTCCGTCGCATGTCCCGTCGGATGGTCACAATTAAATGGTTCGCTGGTCCAATGGATTGTCAAAAGGAAAGACACTGGATTCTTCAACATGTACATATGACCCAAGGCCTTAGTGAGTCCATGCCATACATCAGTAGAAGTCACCACAGTATGCACGCATTAGTTTTCACAACGGACAACCTGCAGGCTCCACGTTCATACTGGTCCACATCACCCCGTATGGAACCGTTGTTGGAGGGATGTTTCGATGCCTAATTGTACACATGGAACATTGCCATGGCTCGCAAGGAGGAAGAGCATGGTGTGCATACTATACTTTATTTTGCGGCGTGGAGTGAAGCAGTACGTCGGGGCTCTAGAAGTGGATATGTGTGTGGCGTCGGGAAATGCATACATATATACTTACGTACAAGGATGGATCCGCCTATCAGAGATGGAGAGACTCAGGTTCCTACGGTGAAGTGTCTTGCTTGCGGAATTCCGCATGAAAAATTTCTGTTCATCGGAAAAGTCTCTAGCAGGTACTTTGTTCCTAATCCTCCGTCTTTGCACCTGCTTCATGCTACATCTTCCCCTCTCTCTCTCTCTCTCTCTCTCTCTCTCTCTCTTCGGCTCTCCCTCTCTCCAGTTTTACAAGGTAATTTCACCCCCCCCATACTTCAATTCCTCTACAATTTCAGTTTGAATGTTTTATACATGTCTCCAAATTTCCGCTCTCCCTCCCTTACCAGCGGCTGACCATATTTTTTTTACCACTCTACTCGTATCCCACCATTATTGTCATATCACTGAAATGATGAGCTCTGTGAAGGATTATAGGCTGGTAATAATGGGCAGGACTGTTGAGACACACGTTCTGAAGAAAATCCTACTACTGTAAACCACGCGTCAAGTTGAGAAGGTAATGTTACTATGTGTGAATGGATTTTGTGTGTGTCTATGAGTGTGTATGTATGTGGGTGTGTGTATCGCTGTAAGCTTGTAGCTGTAACTGTGTACATTTGCGGCTCCTGTGGCCATTGGGGCGGATGACACTGTGGCGATATAACTGGTAACACAGTGAAGGAAAAAGGAGATCAAATTCATAAACATGTTGAGTGAACCGCCGGTCTATACATTTCTCTCTCCCACTGCCATGGTTGAGGACTCATGTAAGTGTCATGCCTGACGCGCCCAAATTGCGAATAATCTGCCTCTCCAATTGCTTTCATCTTGAGCATTTCTGATGGATTTACAATGTGTGGGGTGCGTATGGAGGCAAATCTGGACTATTCTCCTCACTATGTATTTCCACTCAGCAAATAATGTGATCTGTGCGTGTGCTAACTGGGAATTCGGTGAAGCCCGCAGGTTCCTCATGTAGATGCATATACAGGCAAGGATCAGGAGGGGAAGAATGAGAGAGAGAGAGAGAGAGAGAGAGAGAGAGATGGGATAAAAAGAATAAAATAATGGTGAGCGCGGGGAGGAACGTTGAACTTGCTAATGTTTAACCAAAGTCTCTTGGCTTAGGTTTTAAGAAAATTGGTCCTTTCAAAGGGTACAAGAGGAATATCTATGGAAAAGACGAAAAAAATATACTCCTTTCCAAATGACCAGCCAAGTGTACCTTCAACTCCTTTCGTTTGACTAACCATGTGGAGTCTAGGCACGCGACTAGGGCTACACAAGCAGCAGAGCTTCCATACGACAATCTATGTATATAAGTATACATATCGTGCACAGGGAGTAGGAACATGGAGGGGAGAGGTTCCCGTAGAACTATATAAGGTCTATATACTCATCATCATCATCATCATCATTGGGGAATAGCAGTAACAACAACATAAGCCTCATACTTGGATGCGGACACACGGTCTGAGGGCTCTCTATCTGAAGATTACACTTATTTGGGAGGAAACGTAAGTAGTAAAAAGGATCTTACTGTGTCATATAGCTATATGTAGGGTATATGTGTGTAGTTATATGTATATATATAGCCCGCCGACACGTCACTTCGAGCGAGGGGAATGCTACTAACTTAGCAGAGATTAGTCATGATATAAACCAGCCCCTTCCCCTACCCTACGCGAAGCAAACTCCCCATATAGACGTATACCAGCGCGGAAGATCCCCCAAGATCTATTTCACCTATCAATAATTTTCATTTCCTTGCACTTGTTCATAATTCCATTGCATCGGTCCATTTGCCCATTTCCACTTGATTTCACATGAAATTGAGCTGTGATCATAAAATTTAAAATAAGCTTTTGCCGTTGAACTCTTGGGGTATGGTGGAGGCCATTTGTGTTGTCATTACGGTGGACAAACGTTTCAACAAGTGTACACCATATTATTTTTTTGTAACCGCATCGGCATTGCTCATTTCATTAAGACTATAGCAGGATTATCCACCTCAAATACTAATTATTACAAGATCATCGTGTTAAGAGCAGCAATGTGGGATGGATAACTGCAAAATGCTCAGGGTATGCCTGTAATCATTGCTTTCACCAAATGGGGGTGACAACAATAGCGAAGGGAAGGGATGGGTGGAAGAGGATACCTCTGAGATAAATTGCGTGAAAGTTGTGGGGAGCTGAAAAAGGTTTGATTGATTCCGATTGCAAAATTCTGGTAGCTTTGAGTAATGTCATTACATAGCCAGCTTCAACATGATGGACTGCCCACTTCTCCCTATGCAAAAAATGGAGACACTTTTTTTAATTTCACATTCTCGTCACATGGAGAACGGGTGGGGGGGGATATCACAACCTAATTATCACGTCTATTAGCCAGCGGTACTAATCAATCATTTATGTTCATTCATGACGTACTGAAATGGGGGAAAACTTGAGAACATTAGTAATGTGCATAATGCGGCCCTATATCCTCCGCACCTACCAAGGAGCGGACAATTATAAAGTTGTTGGCAACATCTTCTAAGACTTTACTTTATCAAAATCCTTGTTCACGCCTGGATGGGGATCTTCGGGGAAAAAAATCTTATTTCATAACATAGCGGAGCAGGACGAATAGCAGGCGTTTTTGCACCTCCGCAGCAGTAGTACTCGGTTCGACAAGCCTCTTCCACATTTCCTACCCAACAATGTGCAGCTCTTAATCTTCAACAGCCACCTTGCTGTAATCGTCAATTAAGGCGTTAGGTAAGCTTTCTGAAACGATTAGCCAAAGACTGACGGAGAGAAATAAATAATTTACTGCTCTAATCTTATTTACCGGGTTACGCTCTGAGTAGAACAAAGCATGGCTGCAAATGGACATAAGGCTCTCTCAAGAGGGGATCGTGTGTGGCGGAATAATATAATAGACAACAACACAAAAAGAACAGGGCAAATTCGACGACTTTGGATATCTCAATTAAAATTTCATATATTCAGTTGACGAGTAATTGAGTGTGTCGGCGCATATAGTAGTGGATGTTTTTCCCTGTCCCTCACTCGGGTGTGAGCCTTGAGGGAATCCTAATGTGGGCCGACACGACGGGAGCACATAGGCGAGCAGGGATTGAGGACAGAGAGGATAAACCATTATAGATATATAGAAGGTCTTTTTAGGCTACTGTAGACGCTGTGTGAGGCTAGAAAAAAGTCGCACTTTCCACACCGCTCCCACATTGCTCACAACTTCATGCTCTTCATCGTAATTACCTTCTCATTGCACTCATTCAAGTTAGAAATCCTCTACCATTTGTTTGTCTTTTTACTGTCTCTCTCTCTCTCTCTCTCACCCCTTATGATCAGAAAGCTTAGAAATTAACCTTTGGTCTTAATTCCAATTTGGAGATTTAATCTCTATGCAAGTATTTTAACGGAAAAAATCTGCAGGCTCTGATACAGAAATTTATGACTTTATTCCAATTTGCTGCTGAACATGATCGTAAGAGGCAGCCGCAGAGAGTAATATATGTGTGTATGTATGTGCAGGTTACGGAATGATAGCAAGCGGGAACAGGATACTGTACATATGAGGGAATGGCAGTGAACCTACTAATCGTCGCAGTACTGAATGAGCGTCGGTACATACATGGTTCATCATCTTCCTTGGTGAACTCTGTGTGATGCCATTAAACTCAGGTAGCATGGAAGAAAAGTTGGAAAATTCAACGTCCTATAGATTCTCTATTTGAACACTTATGGCCTCTGAATTGACTCTGGGGTGGTGCGCATGGGGAAATGAGGGAGTACAAGAGTACAGTTGACTGCAGAGAAGGGCAATGAAAGGGATGAGTAGTTGAGAAAATTTGTCCCGTAATGTGTATATAATTTCGAATTGTTCCTCCGCTCACAACTTGGCACCCCATATTCATGCACTATTGGCTCTCATGAATGACAAGTTCACTCAACTATTAACATCACGGCAATGGATTAACAGACGTGAATAAATCCCCGATTCGATGACGACGACGGAGGGAGAAGAAGGAGGAATGACGGCAAAACAACATTACACCGTTCTTCGCACTCTCCTGTAACTTCCTCAAAAATGTGATGGAGAGGAAAATTACGGTTTAATTCCATTACCAACCGTCCTAACATAGCAAACAAAATGATGACATTGGTGAAAAAGTTCAAAAGTCCGGGACCCGCACTAGTTTTTTTCCTTCTGTGCTTTTCAAGTCCACTAAAAAAGGAAGCGCCTACGACGCATTACGATACGTAGAAATAAACTGACTGGGAAACCCTCACAAAGAGGATATTCAGGGGATCAGTCATCGTATTGACACATATTAATCCATGTAAGACTAAGACCAGATGGTGAAGTTGAAGGAAATTAGAGGGTGTGTATTGTTTAGCTTTCATCTCAAGGGAACTCTTTTTGAGTGGCGAGTATCGAAATGGAGTCAAAATGGTTTTCCCGCGATTTCCCTCGAATCTACAAGCGATGTTTATAATTTCGTAGAAGTTCCTTCAAAGGCACATATAAGTACATGTTCCTTGAGGAAGGGGAACGGAGCTGGGGAGTTGTTGCAACATGAAAATAAATTTTCTCAAATTATGCAATACAAATGCGCATTCCCCCACTCGGTAGTTCCACATGCTAACACTACAGATTAAATAAGAGCGAAACCAACCATTTCTTCCATTACGTTTTTTGGCCAACCATGTAATTGGTGCAAAAATATATACGACTTTCTGCAATGTCTTCCCTGACGTAAAATCCCCATTCAATTCACCACTGTCTTGCCAACTTACGTATAACCCCAAAAACTCCTTCATTCCAAGGAGATAGACCAGTACACTCGTTGTGAGTCCGAGAGAGGATGGTGGTTGGAGAAAAATAATAATGAACCAGGAATTACCTCCATCTTTTACGACAGCTCTACTATAGTACCTGTACACACTATACACGAAACTACAACCATAGTCCGTACTATTATTACTCTTGTAAGTACAGGCTCAGGTTTTACTCAACTTTCCATTAGGGGGACGGAATTGCTGCTACTGAGACAGAGATTGAGATGAGATCATCAAACCAATAATAAATTGTTATTATTATTACTACTTCTATTACTATAACGATCATTGAAATGCTGGCAGAGAGTCTTGGCTTCATTTTACTCAAATTACTATTTTTTCAGTTTTCCACTACACCGTTTTACGTGACGTACCTACTAACTTTAACCCTGGTGCAATCCATCTGATTGGAGACGGTCGTCTTGAGCTGAGCGCAAATGTGATGATGTGAGTTATGAGTCCCGACTAGTGTACGTGTAGTGTGTGTGGGTGTGTGTGTGTTTGCGTGCGTGCATATATGGATATGTGTATGCATGTGCAAGGGCGAGTGCTGTACTGGGCGTGTGTGTAGGTAGTATGTAGGCTGGTGGAGGCTATAGATTTCCTCAGTTAACTTTGCATTGCAGGTGAATGAAAACTATAAGACAAACTTTTAGACGGTGTATTGTATTGGGGAAAAACTAGATCAAGGAAGGGTGGAGTTTCCGTTCTCGATAAAGAGAAACTCACGAAAAAGAAAGAACCTCTCCTGAGTAAAACTAAACCAATCCATTGGGTTGTGTGTATGTGAGTACGATTTTGTTAGTCTGGTTGAGAGAACGACGTTGCTGGTGTGCTGCTCCTGGTCTTGTTGTTATTATTATTACCTCACTCTCACAGTCAAAGAGATCTTTCTGTATAGGCACTATAATCTAGCACCTGGTTGGAACGTTAAGGACGAACATAGTAGTAAGAGATTCCACTTGAGTTCCTTCCTTCACCAACAGATTCACAATCATGCAATCGACATCACTTCACTTCTCATATTATATTATGTTACCCCTGTCCCTATCTCTATGCATAGGACTTCGTGTGGGGAGCAGCAAGACCGTCAAAACACTCTTCCCGATGCAGTAGCACAGGCAAAAGGGGTAAGTGACTGCCCTACTGACGGCAGGACACAGGGATGCGTATGTGACTAATACACGCATTCACAAATAGCAGTTGAGTCAGCTGTCTGCATATAAATTAACGTCCCTCTCATTACGATATGCTGCCGAGCCCAGAAATCTTGGCGTGCGAGTGAGAGACTTGACAGTGAGTCATGTGGAGCTGCTAGGTTCGAGAGTAAGAGGCTCGAGATTTAACAATGGAAAAAAGAGTTTCAACCTACCTGTCTTTGACGTAAGAAGACGATGAAGAAGGAGAGTATTTCATTCATTAATACAGTTGTTTGAAATCTTTTGTAACCTTGCCGGAAAATCTGCTCCACAGCTCCAATTTCGTGTCATTCAATTGGAAGAGATAGAGGTTAGAGTCAGGCGGTGGTATACACTATATGCCTTATTGGCTGAGTCATGAGAGTGTACGAGTTGGAAATATAACAAGACACATAGGGGCACAAAGACATATTCAAACCGACAACGGAATTAACAGAGAGGAGCTTACCCTTGTGACTGCTGTAATTATTGTCATTACTGCTATATTATTATTGTTATCATATTGTGGCAAGTGGCTTGCGTCTGGCATATGAGCTGACTGAGCGCATTCAAAATACCAATCCGGGGTGGCCAAACCCTTGTTAACTTATTTTACCGTCCCATTCTCTCCCCAGAAAGTTTCTCCTCTTCACAGTCATGACAATGCAGATTTGCCCCATTTTACAAATGAATATATCCGCACCCGGTTTTATCATCACCGGATCCTACCGCTCAGGTCAACTATGCTTTCATTGCAAAATTATCTTGAAGGTGTACGACTTTTCCTGTGCCAAATTTATGTGAAGCTCTCTAACTGAACACCCACTTGTTTTATGACCTCTGCTTTCTTGGTCGGTTCTGCGGCGGTTCACTCTATACCCTCCTGCTCATTTGTCCTGCTTGTGATTCACATTATCATTTAATCGGCTTTAGATAGAGACATCATGAATGCAATGAACTCGCCTTACAAGCTGTCGTCCGTTGTCGTAAGTTCAAGTGCATAATACCAGCAAGAGAGTAACGGACAGAATTTGATTTGATTCAGACGCGTGCGCTATCGGTGGGGGATCCAGTAATAAGCCCACTAAATAATTTCCTATCTAAATAGTACCTAAATAGGAGGCAAATACCGAATAATGACGTGAAATATGTTGCACATCCTCATAAAAAATGGTTTTGGGGCATTTTGCGTGTGAGATAGTATTCACTCAATACTAAGACTTTCACCACTTCCCCAATCCGCCCTATTATTGGCACGATCAAGAAGGCAAGTCGGTAAACATGATCTCAAGACTGCAACACTTTAAATTGATGCTGGTGAAAAATCCATGGTGGTACCATCTACTAAATAACAGTAGCAATCAATGGTAGACTCTACCAGAATGGAATTTTGACCCTGTGTTCGCTCACGTTCAAAACCAAATCAAGCTGAATAGTTGAGTGGGAACGCATTAAAGGGACTAGTACTTTGGCAGATCTGAAGAGAGGTGGTGCGGAGTATTTGTGAAGGATGGATTTTGCAGACTCGATTTGGCCACCAACCAGCACTTTATCCCGTGAGAAAGGAAGAATCTTCCCGGCAAGCGTATGGCGGAATGATGGTCAGATCAGCCGAGATGTTATACGAACATAAAAGATGCACTTGCCTACGAACTTGTCGGTAAAGTGCAACGTCTGAATGTGTGCGAACTAGCTTTTACTTCGCGGAGGAGCTCTGATGGATAGTGAGCTGCATGACATGAAGATAATAAGGTTTGGCCATGTAAATTCCATTGTGGACAAATATATGTGCGTGGAGGAAAAGTGTTGACTAATATAGCGACAACAATGCTCGGGACAAAACAGTATGAAAAATGTTTCTTTTCTAGGCTTTAGCGTGGGAACGTAACTCTTATAGACTCCAGTTGAAAGGTTGCATTCAACTATGGAGACCATTATTGAAGACAATGTAGTGTAGTTTGCGGAGACAAGGCAACTCTAACACTCTAACCTTACACGTTTGGATCGGCTAACAACAGGGATGACAGAAGATGCATGGCGGGGGAAAACCTATCGCTACATACGTTGTCATACTACTGCTGTGCCGCGAGCAATTGAGAAAAGAAAGAGAGGGAGATCTTTTACGAGTAAAACGAGGTAAAAACATTCTTCTGTTGTCTTCCATACTGCATCAAATACACTGGGCCGATGACAGAAGTAGCAGTAGTAGCGGTGGTGGTGAGCAATAGCAGCCGTGGCGGGGATCGTGGTATGTTCCTTGGGATAGCTCAGACAGAGTGGATACTTTATTGCAAGATTTGTAGATATAGGCGTAAAAGCTGAGTTAAATCGATTGGTTACACGTTTTACAAGACAGCAGTACAGAGACAAAGGGCGAAGTCAATGCAACTTCCTCAAGAGAAAATTCCATACGCTTGATTTGTCAACTGTTACGATTTTGCACGTTTCCACACAGCTCTGTATTAGGCAACTGCAGGAGCCCTAAACTTACACATAGGAGAGACCAACTCCACTGACATCACCAAAGGCTTACCGGTCTTCAGTCAACTCTCATTCACTCCAGTATATCCAGCCGTACTCACATTGAGTGCATATTATATACATCCACCTTACACACTCTTAGAGTTGGCTTTCAGGGGCAACCATGTTGTTTCCCAACGTGTCTCGTGCCTCTTCTTTCACTTCCACACGGTGAAGCATCTAATCGGAGGTAATATCAAGCCGGCCATTTCCTCCGCACTATGATCTCCAAGCCCACAAGTGTTGATGCGTTGTTGTATTCACAGTCCGTGGAAGAGTTTTGCGTGGAACTTGATGTCTTAGTAAATCGTACAGAAGATATAGTAATTATTTTGACCGTAATCCAGGTAAAAACCGGTTACGGAGAGTTATACCCCCATATATTTCCAGTTCAAACATCTGAGCGATCTCTGTGGCTGAACTGAACGAGTTATTCGGTATGAAACTAAGCACATGGGATCATACCAGTCATACGGAATAAAGAGGAGCCTGAGGCAGTACTCATAACCGGAAAAGTAGTTGGATGCGGACGGTTGTCATCTTCCCGCAAAAGCACCTATATCTCTGTTGCTTTACCAGATTCATGTTGTCGTCTTATGCTCGTAGACAATTGAGCCAGTTTAGCTTAACGTTGTTTGCACGTGCGAGGTGCGAGCATGGGCTCGCGTCAGCACAATCAAATCCAAACAGCGATGATTTGCTCCAACGCCATGACGATGAGGTCCAGATTTTACATTGATTAGAACAAGTTGTTACTGGCACCACCCTTCAGTTCTTCCTGAGGGCCACTGCAGGTTGGACATAATCATCTCCACGCACAGATTGAGCATCTGCGGTGTCAGAACAATATTGGTGAAATTTTGGGCGCGAATGAGGAAAACAGGCTGGGAATTGGGGAGAGGAGGATCAAAATTGCGTAAACACTTTAGGGGTGATTTATGGTGATGATGATGAGGACTAACCGCAACTTCCTTCCTGTATGTTTAAAAAAGGAACTTTTCTTCCCACGTCTAAATGGCTAAAACACACAAAGACTTCACGAAATAACATTGAATTGCCTGCAGAGAATTGGTCCAATGCGTCTTCTTATCGCTCACCACTGCCACCGCATACATTTTTTGAAGGCTAAAATTTAAAGGCACAATCCGACATTCTCAGACCTTTGCGGCTATTGCGGATCCCTTTAGTAGGCGTAGGTAGCCATCAAATCTTGAACAATGCAGTAAAAAATAGCTGCAAACATGGCTATTATTTACAAAAGCTCTTCAGTAAAATCATACAGTCCCATTTTTGTACATGTTTTGTAGTCTTCACAGTCTTAGTATTATCCACTATTTCCGAAAATAAGTTATCGTAATGGTTTTAGCCCACCTTTGCCAAAAAACACCACATTCTCTTCACAATCTAATGATAATCACATAACTGAAGTCTAACCAAGAACAGTGAGGTGGTAATCAAACAAAGGGTGCTCTGGTGAATCAGGTAATTAGTACTGAGATTTTCCACTGAGTCTTTTAAACTCGTAGTTGTTTTGACGTTATTAGTTTTTCCGTTGAAAAGTGTGGGTGCAATTGACGTCAGAGGAGCAACCGGTTTGAACATATCGGTGTTCTCACCTGTATCTTGTCGAACACATCCATCTTAAACTCTAGGACCCAAATGTCACGGTGGCAAACAAGTTGAACTATCATGTACTGCCGGGTTGTGCAATCTGGACTCCTTCGTACGGCCAAGGGTCAAGCCATAAAAAATATTTGCGAGGAACGGATTTGAAATTATTTTGAAAATCATCTTATGTAGTAATAGTAAAGTCTTGAAAGATATAACTGCAATTGCAACAGACTGTGGACATAATCTTTTTGACAATTCTGACCATGATGATGACATTAAGTTTGTTTCTTGAAAATTGCTTGGAAGTTAATGCGCTCACATTTTCCATGCATGTCCCCCATCGGACATACACACTCACATATGCTACATACACGCACGATTTTACCCAGCTCACATTTTTTTGACGTCAAGCATTTTTTGTGGACTTTGCCATCTTGGTTCGTGATCTTTGGCAATTATTAAGGATGGACGGAAGCTCTTTTGTGCGCCTGTGTGGAGGAGTCACAACAGTTTTGTTTTTTTCACCTTCCATTACTCGGCCGTGCCTCAGCTCTCAACCCGTTCAAAAATTCTGTGCAAATAATGATGGGCAGTACGTTTATGGATAATGGGTGTTGTCGGCGTGTGTGTGAGGGTGGTGTGGTGTATTATAGCTAGCAGAGGCGTATTCCATAGTAATCGTCGCGTGCCAGTCACGAGCCAATTCTCTTACCTTGAGTTCTTGGGTCATTCTCTGGGGTCAACTTAATGAGAGAAAATGTGGCGTGTGGTGCTCACAGGTCCGAATCGTTCTTTCTGCTTCGCTTCATCTTTGTCTGTTTTTCCTTACAATCCTTCTACTTCATCATCATTATCATCATCCCCATCATGAACAACCAGGAGCTGGTGTGGAGGGAGCAGCTGTTCTGCCATGGTTTGGATAAAATGGTCTGTGTCTTGGTGAGTGTATGTTTGTGTTTAGTTTACGCGTGCCTTTAGAGAGGATGCTCTTATATTTTGAAGTTGACATAATCATTCCTCTGTATCGTCCCTTTGTGTATGTGTAGTGCTAGCCAGCCATTAGGAATTCATGCCAGTTAGTGTGTGCGATGGAGAGGATGACCACCACGTAGAACTCCTCCTCAAGAATATATATATGTATTTGTTTTCCTCTATCTCTCTCCTACTGTAAATTCAGTCAGCGCTTCTGGTCATTAATGATGAACCTGTTTTACGAATTATCTCGTGCGGCTTAATTGCGAACAGCAATCATTATTTTCTCTTCCTTATCACTTCAGGTTATTTAGACACGTAATTATAAGGAATCCTATGATTTTTATTCCCTGCTGTGGCTGTAACTGATGTAAATTTCATAAATAAGGTGAGTACAAATGGGGTTCGCCGTATGAATTTTAATGCAGAAATAAATTTGAAAAAAGTTGCTTAGCTTGTGCTAAAGTTCTTCTTTTGGGTAAAAAATCTGTTATCAGAGCACGATCACCTACTGAACCCGACCGGATTGTCTATGCACGTATGGCCGGAATCCCGCTTAAAATTTGCTTTGTGAAGTGAACTCTATTTTAATTGGTCTGTGACCAGTTCCCTTTAATATCATCTCGCGAACATATCGCAGTCTTAGACCCATGACATGCACAAACAAAGGATTATTACTGATTTACAACAATGATTTACTTTTTCACTACTATTGACCTCGCTGATTTCTAATTCAATTCAGGACTATATTTTGTACTGAATCGTAGAATGTTGGTGGCGCAACCTTTATTGGCTTGGCAAACCGTGTCTCCTGTTAATGTAATGACCGCGTGAAACCGGGATTATCTTGTTGCAATCTATTGTTTATCGGTGACTTTAGACAAACAAGTCTAACTTTTCGTGATCAGTCCCAAGCATCTATATTGCTATCATTGGCGTCGAACATTTTCTGAGTAATAATTTAATAATTATAAATATATTATATATATATATACATAAAATTATAATAATTAATAAATAAATATATACATATAGTAAGTGTATAAAATACCCACTTAAATGACGTAGACGTATACCTAACTGCTAGTGTTGAATCATTGAATATTTTCAGGATGGTGGAAATACGTATCACAGGTTATCTTCACCACTGCACTTGAAAAAAAATTCACCGGTCCGTTCGTGCTTGCGAATTCTCATTCTCGAACACAACAGGCTTGATCATCTGCGTGACGAGTTGAAAGAGGCTTGGGAAGATAATGGGCCGGTTCGAAACCGACTTCAAGCAGTCAATCCTGAGCAAGTTAATCAATAAGCAATATTGAAATTTCGTTGATTATTAATTCATATTAAAAAGTCTACGGTTGTTGAGTGTCAAGAATTCAAAGCGATTATGACCGAATCAACATTAATGATAAACTCATAGCTAAGTCAGACACTTGTTTATTCTGTCACACGTTAGTCAAAAACATTTTGTTGCATGCATTCTGTTGTAATGACACTAAGGATGTACAACCTAAATATAATGTAACATACTTTGCATTTATTACGGATTACCCCGGAAACTTAGAAAGCAATGTTTATGTACCTCCAAGATATATCAACCCGTTTGTAAATACAGTAGAACCTCGTTCATCCGGCCCCCCTTTAATACGGCCACTCTTTAATGTCAGTCATAAATTTCCGGCCCGAGGAGCCCAAGTACATGTTAAACTAGCCCCTTAATACGGTCACTCGTTAATGCGGTCAAAAATTCCTGGTCCCGAGAGGGCCGGATTAACGAGGTTCTACTGTACTGGTAAGTGTAAAATGCATTTAAGAGGCTTTGCCTGTCTCAATAAATCTTACTCCTACAACGTCATAGGTTTGAGATATGGAATAACAGTGGGAAAAATTAAAAATTAGCGATTTGGAAGCTCGGAGGTTAAGATTCTAAAAATATTGACTTCCATCACAGAAAATGACAGAAAATATCCACTTCTATGTAATTTTTTTAATGAAAAGGTATGTGCTTAATTAACTGACGAGGAATGTGCACGGTCTGTAATCGGAGTATTTGGACGGCGATAAAAACTAGTGTTAACAATGACATTTAGTCCTCCCTGTGCAATTTTATGCAATGCATAACATATTCCATAAAATTATTGTTTCACCTCAGTCATGATCACATGTCACGATTTTCTTGAAAAAAGTACCAAGGGGGGAGCATTGGAAGATTAAAAAATCCCATATTAATTCCCGTAAGAAAATTCCCGTTTTGGATTTCGTGAAAATCAGTTTTTAATAATTTTTTGGGGGACTAAACCGCGCTGTGCGAAACAAAGTTTGGCGCTTTTTTTGGTTTCAGACAGCGCTGCGTGCGATGGTACTAGTCCCGTCCAAATACCCCAATTACAGACCGTGCACATTCCTCGTGAGATGCAGTTCAGGTGAAAAGTCAACGACAATCGATAGGATGGAGATGATAGCCATCTCTGTATCACTAATCACGGCGCTAGTATATAAAAGTTATTATATGATATAGTATTTTTTTCTGAGTTGAGGAAAAAAAGTATTTAACAATCATACTTCCGACACTGAACTACACGAAACTGAACTGAGGCACCGCTGGGTCGAAAAATGGTTTGCAGCTATAGCAATTTCAACGTTAGCTTCAAACCGAGGTTGCCATCTAACTTTGCCTTCGTAACTTGCTCAACTACGGAACGGCTCAAAGTATATGAAGACGAGCCCAGTAGGTACCACTGAGTGTCCGCGTATGATGCGAACCAGGTTTTCTGGATAAAATAGCAACATCGCGACTCAAGGGAATACAGAATTATTTCTGTATTCCCTTGATCGCGACTTATACAGGGTGTCCCACGGCTATATGTCACATTTGTTTTAGCTCTACAACCCGAACTCCTCAACGTAGATCGATGCCTGTACCACCAATCGGAAGCTGAGGCTTTGGGATTTTGTTTGGT
>WJFA01001474.1:0-21199 GCA_009870155.1 Pseudobourletiella spinata | reverse complement strand
CATTTATGTATACGGACACACACTTACGAGCATACACACTCGCACACACAAATACTCGCATAAACACACGTAAACACACACACACGCACACACACACAATAACATGGTAAAGTGGGGAGAACGACGAGAAATGTCAAAAGTCAGGGCCTATTCATTTCAACGGCGGTTATGATGGCCATAGTAAAGTGCGTGTGTATACATCCCGCCTCATCTCGTGCATATGCATTTTTACGCATCCTTGTTATCGGAGAGTGACGAGAGCGGGGAAAACCCGGAGAAAGTTCCAAGGCGCATGCATTCCATGGCCCCTAACTCCCCTACTCATACTCTCCACACACATACACCCGTACACACACACACACACACACACACTCAGTCAGGGACTAGACACCGTCATATCCGTAGGATTTTAAAGGACGCTTTTAGGTGTACCCAATATGTATACGTGGATCCTTGGTAAATATACGCCAAGAAATCCGACTTTCCGGCTCCGCGCTTCCCCATAAAACTATGGCATGGCTCGACTCGAACTGCTCACACTCCAACGGATTTCCCCGAGGGAGAGTATAGTGCAGTGTGCCTGTACATTTGTGTGTGTGTGTGTGTATAGGACCGAATATTTTACTAACTCTGAGTCACATTACATCCCTACCGGCACCATGTGTGTACTATCATACCAGCAGGCCCTTCCTTTGGATGGAAAATATCAATTTCCCCATTAAATGCAACTAATGGGCCACTTTAATGTGACAGTATTAATTGAATAGGAAATTCTGGATTCGGGTCGGTAAGCATGACATTTGATAAGCATGTGTACCTATACATATACACACGCTTCCCAGCACCCGGGCTTCATTAGGCCCGGGGATAATGACCGTGGTGGAGTGTGTGTGTATGTGTGTGTACTAGAAAAGCGGACGGGAAATAAGGACCTACAAACCAAGGCATGTATCTAATGTCTCCTTATTAATGCTATGTGCATTTTGAAAGGAGGCGAAAGTTTTTGAGATGGACGTGTGTGTGTGTCTATGTGTTTGTGTGTGTATGTGTCTGTGCATGAGCGTAAATAGTGTGCACTATGGCCTGTGAGTACGTCAGGATTTTTTCCGGTTGAAATTGATGAGAAATGGGAGTGATGCAGTGGTAGTAGCCTCTGCTAGAATTCTATATTATAGTAAGTTGCAGTGTGTGTGTGTGTGTTTGTGTGTCTGTGTGTGTGTGTGTGTGTGTGTAATGGTAGACTGTGTGTATAGGGTACAACTTATAAGGGAAAACAGCGGCATACGCCACGATGTGATGGGAGCTCGTATAGACGTGCTACACACACCACGAACATGCAAACACACTTACTCACCACAGACTCATACACGCACACACGTACACACACACACAAACACCCAACATATACAAATACACACACTCACTTGCCATTAGAATGGGGTGCTGGGGAAAAGAGGATTTATCGATCTTGTGAGAGGAGATGTGAGAGAGAGGGCGAGGGCGAGCGACCGAGTAGAACGGGAGCTACGAGGGTGTTCGGAGTAGAACGAGTTTCCTCGTAGCTGTTGCAGTCGCAGATTAACTCTCGTCCTAAGAAAACCCCTCACATTCTTTTCGCCGAGTTTTTCCAGGAAAAATTCCCCGTCGCCCATTCTTCTCCCTCTGTGTGTGTACTATTCGCATTGGACAAATCTCCGAAAGACTCTCTGTGCGTGTGTGTGTGTGAGTCGGTCGCCGTGGTGGTAGTGTTTAAGTGCGGGTGTGTGCTTGAATGTGTGTGAATACGGCGGATCGGGGTGCGTTTTGTGAGTCCTGTCCCCCATGAGCACTGAACTACCCTCGCACACTTTATTTCCATCTTCTTCTTCTTCTTCTTCTTCTTCTTCACCACCACCATTATTATTAGTTACTCATCCAGCCATCCATTATTGTAGCCTCAATTGAGCGTCCGCCGCCCCTCTTTTGCTTCACGAAATACTTCATCTTGTTCGGCTAGCCTGGAAAATTCCATACTGCCATCCCTGCCGTCACCGCCGCGGTCCCAACCACCAGGAATCTCCACTGTGTTCATCCTTCCACTTTTCTACTGTCGAACTGGATTGGATATCACACGCCCTGTGTCCACTCCAAGTACGAGCGAGTAAGATCAGTGTAGGAAGATGACACGGAAGCCAAGTGCGAGCAGTTGGAGGACCTTGACCACGGGCTCACTTCTATTCCTCGGTGTCTTGGCATCTGCCCTCGTCGTCGGCCAGGTCAACGCAGAGGGTAAAGTATATACGGCATAAATATAGACATATACTGCAACTATTTCTTTTAGCATCACTCCGCAGTTGTGTACCCGCATTTCACAAAGTGTATATGGCATGTAATCCGCCCGAGCCCTCATCAAAGACGGACCGCTCTCGGATTTCATTATTTATTCAATCAAGTGGCTCCTTTTGGACCTGAAAATCACTCCCTGTCCTCGTTCCGACCCAATCATCCTTGTACATGCAAGGGAGATCCTGACGTCATGGGGAATGTGAAAAACAATGGGAACTGGATGGGACTTTTGAAGTTGAAAAAGAAAGGGAATGTGAGGGAGAAAGGGAAAGATGAAACGGCGGAAGCGTCTTATAACTATCCTGAATAGAACCCTTGCGGTTCGCCAATGACTCTCTCCGTGTGCGGTGGAGAGAGGGACTGTGCCCATTGGTATAGTATTATGTGAAGAAGTAGTATAGTACTAAATACCCCATTATGCATTATATATTCACTCCTATTTCCAGATGGGCATGATGGACAGGAAGATGGAGATCAACGACGGGTGGTGGGAGAGTCGGAGGAACTCACGGATCCGGTGAGGACCAAATTGCTGGAGTTGAAGGAGCGCGGGATAGCTTGGCTCCTGAACCAGCGGAACAGCGAGTTTGGGTGGGACTTAGGTGACACTCCCCGGGTTGTTCTTGCCCTCGCTTCCTCCGTCAAAGATTGGCCTGCCCAACATGACCTAGAAGCTAGACTAACTGTTAAACAATTAGAGCTAGAACTCTTAGAGAAACTTATACGGTTAGACCACGCTTTGATTATTACTCTCTTTATTATTACTATTATTATTATTATTATTATTATGACTATGAATATACTTATCTGCTATTAACTTAAGTAATAGTTGATCATTAGTGGGTAGTGAAGAGATCTTTTTATTGTTCCGTCGACTCCGTATTATGGCTCGTGATGATTTTAGTTTGGAAACTCCCGTGGAGATTGTCATTCATCTGTCATGGAATTAAAGTGGTGTCATTTTAAATCTTAATCTCATTATCCTTTCTCTTTGCTGGTGCAGGCATAATGTGGACCCACTGACTCCGGGTCGGGTGACTCTCTACGCTTTGGCTCTCAACGCGGCTTGCAAGGACCCCCGTAATTTCTACGGGCACAATTTAGTAGGTAAGTCGGATGCCGCTGTGCAATGTCGAAGGTCATAATTTAGTTGGTGAGGTCGTCAGATGACGCCGTGGTTTCTACTGATAAATTATTTTAGATTAGGCTGGATGATCCTGTAGGTTTTGAGGTCACAGGGCGTTGGTTCTGATGCCCCGTAATTTCTACGATCACAATGTGTTAGGTCAGATGCCCGGTCATTTATACGGTCACAGTGTATTGTCGAGAAAACCAAGACGTTCGCTTGGGGGAGCATTCCCTCCGTCAAAAGACATGCAAATATATTTGGCGGGTGCGATCTCCAAGCGAACGTCCAGTTGGCCTTGTAATTTCTGTACTGTCAGGTCAGAATTCCGTTCAGATGTTCGATAATTTCTACGGTCACAACGTTCCGTAACGGACACCCAGTAATTCCTATGGTAAAAATGCGCAAAGTCAGATGCCCGGTGATTTTGCGTTTTTTATCACAAATTTGGTTTGGCTAGGTAATTTTAGTAGTTTCCAAAATCTCGCGGTCTAGTACTTTGGGTCAAGTTTCCCAGGGTTGAGTCCCCGTAGTTTCTTAACGGCCACAATTTAGGAGGTACGCCAGACACCCTTGCATGGCTTTGGCTCCCTGCGGCAAAAATGTCCGTTGGCCCGGGAATTAATTTGAATCCAAACTGATGGACGGGACCGAATGCATGCGGTGTGAATCCAATACGCAAATGTGATCTGGCGCCGGAAAAATGCCTAATTTTCCATTTATTTTCACCAAATTTGGGGTCACTAGCATCACTAGAGAAGCACACGGCGGATCAGGATTATCCTGGCTACCCTGAATCGTTCGGGTACAGCCTTACAGCCCTCGTCAGTTGCCTCAGCGGCTCACATTTGCATCGGAAGCAGGTGCGTCATCTCATCGGAATCACTGGTGACATGGGTCCTTCCATAGGCTCCGTGGGTAAGTTCTTCTCCTCCTATTCATGTATACAACTATGTATAGACTCCTCCATTCCGGTCTCATTTTCGGGACAAAAGCGGGGTACGGATTACAAATGGAGTGGGAAATGACGTGCTCTTTTTGTACTGTCCGAATGGTGGTGGTGGTAGTGGTAAAGTTGAAGTTATGATGTTGCAGTATATGTGAAAGAAAGGATGAGAATACGTTGTTTATGTCTGTCTGTCTGATTAGACACGCGAAGCATGGCGGCCATGTCGCTGGAGTGTTTCCGGAGGAAACGACATAATGATGCGCTGGCGAGGCACATTGGGGATGCTCTGAAGAAAATCACGCAAATCCAGCAGCCTGACGGTTCTTTTGGGAACATTCATACGACGACAGTTGCAATTCAGGTCAGTTCCTCGCTTCCACTCTGTCGCTAACAGCACTGCCTCTCCAGTCCCTCTTTTTCTTTAATGACTGAATGCATAACTGTACTTTGTTGTTGGATGGAGTGTGGTGTGGGAGAGCGTCGGAATAGGTTGGTAATTGTACCTAGAGGAGGAGGACGTACTCTCGTGTAAAGTACGAGGGTAATTCTCATGTAACAGTAATGACTCTGGCGCATTATCAATCTCGTGGTGGCACTTATATGCATACAACTACATGCTCTGGTTACTATGTATGCATGCCCACATGCAAACTTATATGTACGATTGCGACATTGTATAGGCTCTGGGGATTGCAAGTGAAGTGCCGGGACTGCGCTGGAACCGGACGGCGGCGGGGATTGCTCTGAGTACGATGCAGCGACCGGATGGCTCCATCCTGGACAGTACGCAGGCAACATCGGAAGCCGTCATTGCAGCCACCACCTTGCTCAATGGGATCGGTCTGTTAAATCTGAGGAGGGGCCGATGTGAAGACTTTATTGAGCGGCCTAAATCCACCTTCCAAGTGTCAGACACTGTGCTCGGCTCCCAGACCACATATGCCGTCGTTCCAGCCCATCCCAGCCAGGCCACGAACAGTGTGGTGGCGGTCAACAGCCCAGACTCATCCGCGGATTCCTCCAATAATCTCCATCCAAATGAGCCGAGAGTGAATGGGACCGAAGTGTCGTTGAAGGCACAGGAGAATGGATTGACGAAGGACAGGCGGCCTCCACTCCTCCTCACGCTCCCTCCAGTGCCGAGTGGGAGCATGGCGACGATCAAGTACTGGATCTGGATTGGACCCGACCCGCCCACCGCCGAGAAATACAACATCACCCTCCAGGTCCCCATCAACGAAACCTTCTTCAATGTAATGCGTCGGGCGGCGGAGCTGAGTCCCAATTATGAGTAAGGCTCTCACACCGTTCCTCCCCGTTTTACCACCGCTCTGAATTATTCATTAGGGCTTTACGACCGAGTTCTTTGACTCGGCGTATAATCACATCCTAATCTTTCTGTCTGTGTATTTAAGGTTCTCCGCCACGGTCTGGCCCAACGGGCACTATGTTCACACGATAGCCGGGCACCGGGAGCAGCCTGTTGGCTACCACTACTGGCTACTCTACAATCTCCCTGGTGACCCCGACCCGAACTCACCCCCTCCGACGACATACGTCACACCAGCAGGTGCGGCAGTTTATATATTTCCTCCTTTGTTTTCAGTATTCAGTCTCTCAGAGGGTGGCAGAGCCCAGTGGGACTCGCAGAGGAAGTGTGTATCAAGCCTTCCGGCTTTGTCAGTTGGCAACTCTATATAGTTGGAGTGCTCAGCCCTCTGTTTTCACAGCGGTGTGTGTGTGTGTGTGTGCTGGAGTGGAACGTTAAGTGTGGTACAGTTGGGTCTGAAGGAGTGCTAGTGGCACTCTAACATGCAATTCCAAGTATTAGAATGTTAAATGAGTACTCATACATATGTACACATGTATTTCCCACAGGAGTGGACAACGTGAGGGTTCAGGACGGAGAAACTTACCTGTACTGGTACAAGAAACTGTAAAAAAACGCTTACGAATCCATGACACGAATCAGAATGCCACGTGATTATAAGCTACGAAAACACAAACCAAAAGAAGCAGCAGCAAGGAGCCGGAGCCGAACATATAAAGACATGGGCGTTGATTTTCATTTTCAACGGAGATGAAGAATATAATTGAGTAGAAAACAAGGTGTATAATGCGTGTAGTGTACGTTGAGATGAGTCACTGTATTGTGTAGTGGGGCGGGAAAAATTGTAAAATTTTCAAACGGTACTAAGGATTGACCTGCTCCACGGATGCAGTCATGTAACCATCGTAAACATTCCTAATAATAGTAGTCAGCTTGGCGGGAAAATGGTTTTTGAAAATGAAATTGAAATTCTGTAGTGCGCATGTAAAGTGAGGACAAAATATTTACCGGGAAATTATTGCATTATTCTATTTAGGTTCGTACCTTTAGTCCCTCTCATTCATGATGATGTAAGGATTTCAAACTCGTGTAGTAGCACACTACTATTGTACTGTGTATGAGAGGAAGAAGAGTTCCATGTTGAGTTCCGCTTGTGTACGTACCTTACGTTCAACGCTCCACTCTGTACATATTTGTAAAAAAGTTGAAAAAAATATTTTGCTATGTAATAACGTACATACATATATGCATATATATATATATATATATATATATATATTAGACATATATGCATACATATATATTTAAAGCGCGGCGTATAAAAGAACTTCCGGCCGTTATTTTTCATGTGTGGAAGCGTTCCTAAAATCCTCCAAGACTTCACGCACCGTCATCATCGCACGCACGTTGGCAATAAAAGCAATTGCCTCACAAAATCCAGTGGTGGGCGAACAATTTCAACAGAGAAAAAAAAATCAACCACTACACACAAAAATAAACTTAACGTACATAGTCTACATGGAAAAACGAGGAAACTGACTGATGACGAGGGGTGAGAGACTCATCAGATCTGAGGGAGGACGATCAGAATCAGACCTACAGTAGAGCTCAGAGGATGAGATGCATGAAGCTTTTTGCGCTCCCGTATATAATATATTATTAATATATAGGATACTGTACTATATAATATACGTAGAAATGCTGCGTATTCTATTTACCAACAATAAATATAAGCTATGGTTAGGGGGCTTCAACGAAGCGTCGTATTTCAGGATGAGCCAAAAATATTATACTACTAATGATAATGTAAGGATATTATTATTACTGTACGTAATTGTAATCAACTACTACTATTACTACTACTTAAATGCTGACTGAAGTGTATGCCCATTGTTATTTGTGGAAAATGGAGGCTATGTTGAGGTGATGTTTGTTGCAGGCTCTGTATTGTTGTCATGTGTTTTTTGGTCAAGTGTGTGCGTCAGCGAGTGGTGTTGGTGCGCCTGCGGAAAAAGCTGGTGAAATAACTTGTATACACACCACCAACATTAATCCAGTCATGTGTGCATGCCGTTGATTTAAAAGCGAACTGTCTGATGTGTTCAGCCCGGGGTTGTACATATGTGTATACAGCGAGAGAATTGATTCGAGAAGAGAACCCGCCCCTTGTATCGAATCCTTTCCAGCCAGTGCAGTGTGTGTAATACGCCCGAACAAATGGGGAAAACGTCCCGTTCTCGCCTCTACGTAAATATAAATATATATATAATATGTGTGTGTGTGTCTGTGTGTGTCTATCATTTGCGGCGGAAAGTGAAGTGTGGAGAACTACCGGCGGCTTTGAATTATTATTGTTATTCTCTCCGTCACAAGGTGAAGGAGAAGGTCATACATCTGTACTACTACTACTACATACTGGTCTGCTGTCGTATTGCGCAGGAAAAAAAAGTTAATAATATAAACCAGCTTGACTCGCACACAAACACACACAACTGATGATGATGATGATAATACGACTACTATCCTGTCTTGCTTTCTCTTCCTTCCCTTTGTTGAGTTGAAATGGTTAATAATAAAGTCAATGATGGTTATTATTTGCGGCTTAAAGCTCTGCTTAAACCAGTCGAATTTCTTCCAATATAACTCATGGGTACACGTGAAGTACTTCAGCCTGGCACTGTGTTGTTCCTCTGTGAATATTTCAACGGCCCTAAACACTTACGCATGACAGCTCCCTGGATGGGACTTGATATGGGGTAGAAAATGCGTTGAAAATGGAAGTGATGAATGACACTACGGTCTGTAGTACCACCGAAGCCTCCTGTACCGGAGAGGCGTCTAATAATGGAGCCCTTCAGTGGTTAATTGACTGTTTCAAGTGCATACTTTCACTCTTGTTAGTACTCACCCGCCTACTGTTTACCTTGGCCGTCAAAGGCTGTCGTTAGGGTGTCATTCATCTGGGGATCTCACTATACCGGTGTACGTCCATGTAATCTGGCTATGTTTCACCGGCTAATTAGGTAATCAGTGACAAATGCGTGCCGGTCATGGTACTGGGGGAGAATGAAGGCTGTAATTGATGACCGCGTTGCGTGTTGGCGGGCGTGTAGAGAGAGGGGAAAACTCTACCTTGGAGACTCGCACTGTGTACAGTTCAGCCCGGGGATCCCGAGCGGGTAATTCTACAAGTTATTTTGATGTCAGGTGAGGACATTCAAAGCTCCATTTGTGATGTGTAATGGAGATGACAAGAGGGGAATTAATTAAACGGTACCATTGAAGTTGATTTGCTACTAAAATCATATGGGTACTCGATGACCCGGTAGAATGTTTTTGAAAACGTAAACAATGGAAATACCGCGCTAGTATGAACTGTGGGGTCGGCAAGAAGTGAGTTCTTGCGTGGCAAGCAGTCCAAGTCGGTGAACCTGTTTGGTTTACGACGCACTGTATTTGGCTCACTTTCTAAAAAGGTTCGGGTCAGCACCTGCGGACAGGCGGACATATTTCGGCGCGACCCACAATACTGTTTGAATGTTGACAGTGCCAACTACCAACTCTGGCGACTGATTATTTTGCGAGTATGAATTTGAGGTAAGAAAGTGCGGAAAAGCCGGCCATAAGCTGGTCGTGTCATTTAAATGTAAAACAAAAGCCAGTTTAGATTGTCGGACTGCGATGGAACTGAAAAAATACTGTATTCGTTAACTTTGTGTAAGCGTAATGAACATAATTGTGTTTCCTGGGTAAGCTGTATCGGTCAGTGGTAGATGTACATCGCTTGACCCTGGTCCCTGCGCCGTCCGATCGGGAGCACAAGACGACTTGAAGAGCGTCTTTGCAGTCAGTCAGTCCGTCAGGCGGAGAATCTCTTGGAGTATTCTACAAAATCTCGTAGCTGCATGGAATTACACCGGTGGCATGACTGTCGAGTTGGCCAAATGCGCCGTAGCTGAGATCCAAGGCATCCTCCGCTGGCGGGGCACCGAAACGGTCGTTGACTCGAACAGTAATTGACTTTCCGTTTCGTTGATTCGTCACCCGGAGCTCTTTGCCGAGTGGGACATTGGGCAGAGCCGTGCAGGTGAGTGCGACGGGATCGAAGGCTTCACCGTTGGCAGTCGGCTGGCCAGTCTCCCCCACTGACCCGTAAAAGGTACATTTAGCTGAGGGAAAATAATATTGTTTAGAAATTTCGTCTCGACATTTAAACCATGTAAAGACTGACTTTATCGGAATTTGCACGATGAAAGTTGAACGCACAAACACCATATAATATTACGTGTCTCACCGGAAAAGATCAAGGGCAATTGAGCTACTGCTGCGAAAAGTATGTAAATTTGGCTCGGACTCATATTGGCTGTGTTGTTATATAGTAGCGGAACTGGGTTTTGTGTATGGGATCTTGTGTGCGTCTCAGGAGATGAGTTGTATACACAACAGCTTCAGCGGAGCTTCTTGATGTGAGGAACTCTGTTGAATCTGACTTGATTCTGGCAACTGACGTGCCCTCGTATTTATACTTCATGAATCATGTGTCACTGTGGCAGTATGCGAGAATCAGTGCATATCAGCTGAAACTGAAACTTGGCCAGGAGAGCAGACTGCGACCTTAATTGTAACCCACTATCTCGAAAGATGTCCAAGGTATGTGTTCAACTTTCTGAATATCTTTCGATAATGGCGGAAAGTTTTTGAATTCTTGCATAAGATTAAGCGAGGCTGTGGTGAAGCATGTGCGGGACCATTTATTCACCTCAGGCTTCGTCCAGATGTGTGATCATGCGGTAAGAATCTACAATGTCCAGCTCACGCAATCGCTCAATTTTCTTTTAGGATGGAATGTATAGTATCAGCAGCAACGCGTGTGGTTATCGTTCTTTACCCTCATACAAAAGTGAACTTGAGTGGTTTAAGTTGAACCAGAGTGTGGCATTGTATTATACTTCCCCGTCTCATGTCAACGCTATCGCAAGGGGAGCATTCACATATATCGTAAATATCCTTTGAACAAAATTCTATGAACTGACCTGTCATACAAAATTTTATCCACTAATCACTTTGATAACATTTTTTACCCACCCATCATTTTCACAAAACCTTACTCATTGACCACTTTTATAAAATTTTACCTAAACCCATCATTTTCGCAAAATTTTCCCCGCACACTACACTTTTATATTTATAACATGTTCGCCACCTCGCCTAAAAATGTCAACGTGAGAACCCTGCGATTTGAAACGTACTAAAATACATATATTCTAAATGTCTAATAGAGAACATGAAGAGAAAAGATAGCTGCTCTGTATTTGATTCTCCATCATTATAGTTTCATTCATGACTTCTATTACAAATTCCCGTTCACTCGGTGGGAATTTTGCGATCAGGAATCCCAGCCATCATAACATTATGTCAAGCAAGTATCTTCATTTGCTTCATTCGCATCATAGCGACATAATCAATTTCCACTGCACATCCCACAAGTTTAATTAGGAAATCTAGCACAAAAAGTAATTACTGAAATAATAATTAGTTGGACAATTTGTATTATTTAACTACCTAATTTGAAGGATTTATATTAGGATTTTCGTAGTCTAGGAGCGGCGTGGATGTTGGTGGGTAGACGCCGACGGGCATGAAGGGATTCACGGACGGATGAGACCAGGTCTCTTGAGGCATATAATACTGACCACCGTCCAAGACGGAGGAAAACGCCGTTTGGAGTCCTACATCTATATGGAATGACAACATTATTATTTCAGTTTGCAAACTTTCGACTAAATTAATCGGAATTTTTACTTAAAAAATTGGAAATTGCACGTACCAGTAGTGGCAGAACCATTTCGAACGTAGATATTTTCGGCTTCGCTTACTGAAACTAATAGAATGAGTAATGATAAAGACCACTTTGAGATTAGGTTTTCCACTGTAACAACGACATCATATATCTATTTCTAATTTTCCTCACAGTCAGCATTACAAGGCTGCGCTGAACTAGTAATGCTAAAATCCAGTGCATCCCAACCGCCTAATTTAAAAAAAAACTGGAAAATCAGACACTTACCCATATGTGGACTCTGCGGCATGGGGGCAATGCTAGCATTATTTGACTTATTCACCTTCTCCATCTTTCTAAATTTGGCTCTTCGGTTCTGAAACCAAACTTGTACCCTTGCTTCACTCAACTCGATGCGAAGAGCCAATTCCTCTCGGAAGAAAACATCGGGGTAGTGCGTCCGAGCGAATGCCTTCTCCATCTCCTCCAGCTGGTAAGACGTGAAAGTCGTCCGATAGCGCCTCTGCTTCCGCTTTCTCAATGATTCATCTCCACCGCACAATTTACTCGATGGGTTGCCGCCCCTATGATGGTCGTCATCCAAACCAGGATCATAACTATGCTGCTGCACTGTGGAGCCCCAAAAAATGCCTCTCAGATTATCCCTGCTATATTCCGTCGTTCCGGCGTGGAGGGAGAACTCGCTAATCTAACTCAAAAAAACATGTATAGAAATGGGAAGATGTGAGGATAGGGTGAAAGCGGGTTTGAATAGAATTATTATGCCTACTGGCTGATGGAAAGGTTGAAATTTAATTATGTCATTATTATTATTATCATTCTTCGGGGAAGAGAAAAATCCAATAAAAACCAAGGGGAGCACATATTGGATGTTAATGAAATAATTAAATTTCCCATTATTTCAAGACTCTTGCCGACGGCAGGGAGAGAGACAGTGGGGAAGAGAGGTTGATTAGCGGAAGAGAGACGGACGGAGAGTGGTCTTAAATTAAATTAAGTTTAATTAGATTTGTGAATTAATGGTAAATTAAATTGAATTTCCCTCTTCTACCTTACCCATTGGAACATTGCTGTCGGCGCTGTTATTATTATTATTATTGTTGTTGGGATGATGGAGGGAGGACGGCGCCGGCCCTTCCACACTCGTGAGGGAATTGTCCTCACTCTGCGTCGTGACGAGAACGGGCCGATTCCCATAGTTGACAACGCCAGGCTGGGGATGATGACTAGTGATTTGACTCAAGTCGAACAACTGGTCTGGCGACCCCACGTCCGACGTCGGCTTGAACAGAATCCCATCAATCGTGTAACAACCTTTACCCCCGCCGCCGGAAGGTGAGGAAGATGAGGATACGGACGAAGATCCTGGAGCCGTCGTCATATTCTCTAAATTACTACTACTGACTGTGAGGAAATTACGACCGTAAACAGCCGGGCTCGATGCTCTACCTTCGCACATTATTACTTCCAGGGCGATCCCGAGTCGCATAAAGACCCTGTTTCCCTGTGTGGAAATGACACAATTGTACATTCAGGCATACACACGCGCACACACACACACACATGTCGAACTTAGTCACGTTGTAAGGATCTTTTCCGTGTGCTCAGACAGACACACACACAAATGCGCTCACAAACGCACACACTCGTAAGCAAACGCACTCTCACACATACACACACTCTTTCCCCATGTTCCAAGAAGCCCCACAAGTGGGAAAAATTGACGGTTGTTGTGCATGTATAAAAAGTTCCACCACCCTCGGGACTCCGTCATCGGATTCATGATCTACACACAGTGCTTCAGTGCGCCAGGTATGGTATAATAGTGCTTCACCCAGCCACACAGTTAGTCATTACATTGTGTAGTAGCCATACGCACGGGCCCTCCTACTAATTTCATCCGTTGGATTTTAATATAAAAAATGGGAAATAAGGTCCGTATCC
The DNA here is from genome assembly GCA_009870155.1 of Pseudobourletiella spinata. Lineage (NCBI taxonomy): Eukaryota > Metazoa > Arthropoda > Collembola > Symphypleona > Bourletiellidae > Pseudobourletiella > Pseudobourletiella spinata. The sequence continues at coordinate 7,725 of WJFA01001474.1, read as the reverse complement.
ATATGTATTCTTCTCTATTGTAAGACTCTCCTTCTAATTTTATGGAACAACAAGGGGGAGCTGTCCGGGTAATAGTCTGTATTCGGAGAGATATGGAAAAGAGGAAAGGTATTTGTTCGCCACTGAAGCCGTAGGAGCAATGTAATTAGTCATGCATTTCCTTCCCCGCTCACTTCTCAACCGCGCCTTTCACTACACTATACTATTGAATGTCTTTCACCGAACACAACTTGAGAAAGCAGGCAGCCAATCATAAAGTTTTTGAGCAAAAATTAATTTCAAGATTCATTCCGAATTTCTTTACACTTGGACCATATAATAGTGAGGGATGAAGTAACAAATGTAGTCGTTGCTGGTTAGCGGCAAATGTATTGAAATGCAATTTAGGCTTTAACAGGCACATATGACATCAAACGTGGGTATAGCAAGAGTAGCAATAATTGGGCAACAAAGGTCCGGCCCGAACTGAAACCCATGGAACAATGAGCAGGCTAACCAGATTACTTTTAAAATTGTGGGGAATCCAACGAGGAAACATCCTATTTCCATTTTTAAGAGGATGAAATACTGACACGGATAGAACATTAAGGAGTCAGCGAGTTCCTGGAGGAAATTAATGAAAAGAAGATGAAGTGTAGGCTGAAGATGATTAATTGCATTTATTTCAGAAATTAATTGCGTTCAAGATTGAGCTTCGAGTTACTGATATACTACTATTACTTGCCGTGTGAATTTGGGCCGAAGGGGAGTAAGAGTGAGGGGGAGGGTCCAATCACCTTAATGTGGTATTAGTAATAAACATCAGACAGTTTCTTTCTGAACCGAAATCATAATATAGTAATACATGTAAACATTTGTATAGTGGTACTCACGATTTTCAATTTTCAATAAGCGATTCGGGGAGCCCAAAAGAATGGACAAGAACAAACATTATGCATATGATATCGTTACATTTCACATTATAATTATTATAAAATTTCTAACACTAGAGATATTATTTTAGTTGTATGAAAATCAGTGCGGTTGTAGGAGGAGTCACAAGTGTAGACCCTCAAAGGCATGAAAGTAACAAATTTGATACTTGAAACTGGCCTCTGGCGTTTTCAGTGGAATTTAATTGTTTCAATCGTCCCCATCATCGGACCATTCGATGCGATTTTGGAAATATTCGATGATTAATTCTGGCCACCTGACTCTGGCTACTGTGGATGGAATTAAGTGGAATGTCTCATCACATTTGCCCTTGAAGAGGTAACTTATTTCCTTTGTTTCATTTGTAACACCAAGAATTTTCTCTGGCTCAAAAGAAGTCCAATCCTGTGATCATAGAGGGAAATCAATGAAAACAGACGACCCAATAAACGTTTTCAGCATAAATGGTTTCAATCAGAAAAATTATGACATATTACAGAATTGCTAGTGCTTTAGAGTTATCAAGGTTCCCTCGCTCTATCAGCAAATCGATACAATAGGAGACTGAGAAAATAATTTGAATATGATTCCGTATAATATTAATATCGCTGTTACGCGCATTATAAGGCTTCTATAAGTATGTAAATCTGCTGAAGTACTTATTGCTTGATAATATAACTAGGCGGCCAATTTATGCTTTTTTGAACAGTCACTTCAGCTTTTTTTCAAAATCAGAAGATGCATTTGCTTTAGTGAAAAATAGTCAGCATTAAACGTGAAAACAATGTGAAGCTCAATATTCTAGCAGTATTCACCGTCCTAATAACACATTTCAAAAAGTTTGGACGCCCTCTATCGATAAACTTAAAAATGGAACGCCAAATGGAAGGAAAAAGAATTGATTGGTTCTTGATCTAAATAGGAGGCTCAGTATGGTGCCCAGAACGAATCGGCTTCGGCATGTGACCCTTGCCTAGCATATGCTAACCCTAAAATAGTTTCCCTCTTAACGCCTAGTTTCGGGGATACGTATTCAAATTTGAATTTTCACCAAAAGTGATTCTGGGAAAATTTCGTGGGGTTTTCCACAGGGATTTTGAGTGCCAAAGAGTCCTCTATCACAGATGATGGCTTATCGTTAATGAATGCGTCAAAAAATATATGAGAGTATAGATTTCGAATTCTATTGATGTTTTGATTCAACGCGATTAACAATTTTAGCTCGAAATTTGTTTTTAGTATTGTTTTTCTCGCTGTAGCAGTTATGAGTAGAGCACTACCATAGAGCACTACTCTATGAATGCTGAAGTTCACTCCACAAGCAGTGCAAAACATGATTTTTGTTGAAATGAAGCGCAGAAATTGGATTTCTCATAATAATTGATAATAAAATGAGCGTGTAAAGTGCTTCTTTACCAGTTTTTGCAGTGATGGAAAAAGTGAAAATTTTGTGAAACACAAAAGGGGGTACCCTTTGGCACCTGAAAATCCTTATGGGACATCCCATGTTAATTTTCCCAGAAAAAAAATTATTGAAATTTTTGAATGCATTGAATTTCATTGAAAATTCAAATTTTAAGATCTCCGAAACTGGGCGTTCGAAGCTTTTTTTGTTTTTTTCAAATCAAAGTAAAACTGGAGTTGGGGTTTTTGAAGTGCAAGATTTCGATGTTACCCACCGTTCCAGTTACCTAGAATGACCTGCGCTGTTGTTGTTTCTTATGCTTTTGGCACGACTTAAATATAACCAGTCAAAATGGCTCCAATAATTCCCGCAATGCTTCACCTATCAAATAAGACCAGAAAGAAATTTACCACACTGCTGTCTTCCATTTCAAAGGCCACAGTTCCGATCATAGTGTTTGCCTTACCACGTGTAGCCGTGGCCTCTCTCTGAAGAAGTGCAGGGCCGTTTCTTTTCGAGTTGCTGAAATTAAAATGAAATCTTCAGCACAAGCGTTCATGTTGTTCATTCACTCCTATAGAATACCAACGGACCAACTCTTTTGGCAACCCTACTGAAACTACTATTACCCTTCGACGTCCTATTTCAACTTCTCTGAACCTCTGAGGGTTTCCACACCGGATCAGTTCATACTTGGAAACATCATGGTGAGTGATTATTTTAACTGCTTTACACGAACGTACATGGTCCGTCTTTAATGTAATTACTCTTATTACAGAAATATACTGAACATTGTGACATGGCTACTCCGTTGATTTGAGCACTGTTAAATCATGAAACCGTATCAGTATTACATCTAAAAATTACACAGTTTACTTGACTTACCTTTTTTCTTCCTCATGAAGTTTCTTGTTCCCAGTAACGGATTGAACTTCTTCGTGTTCATTGAACATCCCTTGTCTGGACGTCATTCACACTGCTAAAAGTATAGCTGCAGGTAATTGGGAAGTGCCGTACTGAACTTTTGGTTTTCAAACGAAAGTGCCGCGATTCTGAGGAGAGGAATAACTTAACGGTCAAGGCTGTCAGCTTATATTTACTGTCAACTGTCTCAACAAAGACTTGACTGGCCGCCAAGTATCGCCTTTGTTTAATTTTTGGCGAACATGAATACCACCACCTAACAGCAGGATCAATGACTATTCAAGATTGTTTGCTGTGTAGCAGGAATGGGTACTTACAATTTAAAAACATGCAACTAAATTTCAGTCACAATGTGTTGTAGTATAACCTCTCGCGTTCGACTCGTTCGGAGCAACAAACTGTAAAATAATGTACTGAACAAATATCCGCACCATTGATTTTCACCAACCATAAGTTATGCGCCCAACTCAAACGATGAGAAAAATTTCAACCATTCTACAACATCCTAACAATTCGTCCTGTGTCTAATAAGAACGACACGACCCACAAATTTTTCGGAAAATATGAAGGGCTTGCACGCTTATCGGTATAGGAAATTCCTTCTGCAAAAACGCGGAATTGGAATTCGGAGACAAAATTGTTGTGGGTTATTTCAAAGCAAAACGGACTGGTTTGTGAATCATCCTGCTCGATTTTCGACTTTCACTCACAACCTACGTAATTGACATTCCACGCTGCGGATCAGTAGTCGGTCCATTGTTGCGTGAAATACGAAATAATCGCTGGCCCAACGGCGACAAACGCGTAGCTCACGAACGTGTTGAACGATTCGAACCATTCTTAGTTTAAAAGATAGAGTATTAATTTCTCTATGAAGCTATTCCAGGACTTTGTAAAAGCTGCTATCGCTACTTCAAAATTTCAAATCAAATCAAAGTTTAGAACAGTTCGAACTCAAATTCATGTTACTTCAACCTTTTCAAATGTCCTAATTTCCTTTCAAAAGTTTGATGGAGGAAAATATACGAGTTTCTGATTGCATCGTGTATAATTTAATTCTCTCTTTTAAAACAAAAATTATACCAATCGGTCAACAGTCAACACGTTCGTGATTATGATCGTGGCTATACGTTTTTCGGCATTGGACCATAATTTATTTCGTGTTTCCTGCCAGAATGGACCGACTGTTAACCCGCAGAGCGGAATGTCATGTACTAGGTGGAAAGATTATACAATGGGAGGGAGTAGAAAATCGAGTACGATGGTGCACAAGCCATTCCATTTTGCTACGAAATAACCCCGTGTTAAAATATTTACAAAGAGCCCAGCATGGATTACGTCGGGACAGGAGACGAGACATGTCTCTGATGTTTCAGGAATTATGACATAAAAGATCTTCCGAACGCCGTTCAGCTGATGTAGTCAAGTTCGCTGTATGTAAATACGTCAAGTTTAATTGGTGTCTTTCTCAATGACCGGAATGCGGCATACAGACGGTTCAGTCAAAGCATATTTTTCTTTTAGATCCTCGTGTTTTGTAATAGGCTTCAAGAGTATGGAATGGAGGTAGCTGAACTGTAGGATACAGTGCTAAAATATGACATCATCACAGGGTCAGAAATGATGCTCTGAATCGATAAAGTGGCTGATTCTCTTAGAAATTCGTCGCAGACAAATCATTATCAACAGTGAGATGCACTTAATCGAATAATTTTTACAGCTTGTCCCACGCGCCATATTTTATTTGTACTACTCCGACTTCATACGGTAGAACAATAATCCAGTCTCGGTATTACAGTAATAGTCGAAATTACATTTGCCTACGTTCAAACGTCATCATCTCGTGAGTTTGTAAACGGATAGCTCATACTTCTCCCTTACTGCCGCACACTTAAAAGCACAATATTTTCAAATTCTTACCATCAATGACTTTTATTAGTTCTGAAACGAAACTTCATTATAAAAATAGAAAACGAACGCTCAAGAATTCCAACATGAGCATACTCGGTCGGAGACAAAACTTGTACACATTGACAGCCCTAGGAAATAATGATGATGCCAATTACCCCCAGCGAAGAATTGCCTTTGAATCACGTAAACCCCGCAATAATAACAATCCCAGAGAGACCATGTACTTTCAAGAGACTCAACAACCGGAATTTAGCAAAATCTCAGTACAGCCACCGGGTCAACAAATGAAGCGATTTCCTTCATGATTTGACCACAGACGATTTTCGTAAAAGCTGATAACAACGTGTGGGCATTTCTTATTTGCCTCCCGTGCCGGCACCAAATCCAACTCTTCCGTCCCAGCCCATTTGATGAGGAAACAAAGCTCACCAGATGCATCTGTAGCACCTAGAATTTTCTCTGGCTCCAACCCTCGCGCAAATCCCGCTATTCTCATCTAAAAACATTTCACACAGATATTCGTTACTGCTAAGGACTATTGAAGCTTCTAAACATGATTAAATACAGAGATTAAAGCCAAGTATACCTGAACTGACTCTGACTTTGAGCTTCTACGGACGCTAGGTGCTTCATTTACGCCGTTGTTAGCTGGCTTCAAGCTCCTTTTTCTTTGCTTGTTCATACGGGAAACAGGGGGTGAATCTTTGAAGGAATATTAAAATTCAGCACCGGTTAATCACTACATTTAATTACGAATTCATTAAATTAACTAAAGAATTAAATTCTTTCCTTAATTAGTTAATGCTCAACATGAAATCATTACCTGTTCGCTCAGTATCTGCAGTCAAAATAAAACCCAAGTATTTTGATGGCAGACGTCCTTCCTCCACTTCACCATCGTCAACTAAATCATCTTCAGCAAAATGAAGCGAGCACAATCTATCATTGGACGAGGGTGTCCACTCCGCCTCACGCCTTCCGCGTCTGATACGTGCCACCCATTCTGGACGGATTCTATAACGGGCCAAATAGATGTAAGCATACAATAATCGAAATGTGACGAGAAAAGTCGTTATTTTCCCACTCAAATAAATTGTTTACGTAAAGAATTTCGTGGCATCTGTAGAGGCTTTTCTGCATTCACTTTGAAGGACGCAGGAAACACGCCTTCGCTGTAATAATTAAACAACCATTTTCAAATTAATTTTCAACTCAAATAAATAGCATTTGTTAGCTGAAAAAACACACCGGTTTCGATTCGAATTCACTCATCTCTCACGAGTATTCTTGAACACCTGCAGACGATTGATAAACTCTGTGTGATACAATTTCAGTTCCCTGAGGACAAATGATGTGTACAATGAATTGGAACTGGGGAGTTCGTCGACAACTTTTCACTACAATAGAGTTACCACAGGCTCCAATATGTCACAGAGTGTCAACTTCTGAGCGACGAATCAGGCACTGCATGACCGACTCCCATGAACCCCCACGTCCGTCACTGCCAACAACGAAGGATAACTGTTCGACTGCAAGATCCTGTACGTACTAGGAGCAAAGCAATGACATACACGGATTAGTTTAGTACTGGCTAACTGGCAGCAGCAGCCTCAATCAATTTTCCTGGACAATTTAAGCATTACCGCGCCTCACAGGGAGTTCTCGCTATGAGTATGATGACACCTATGAACTCGTCTTGGCTCGATTCCACCACACTGCCTCATCCCGTTCCATTCAGCCATCTAGAGCGTTCTATTTTGCCATTGTACAGTTCAAACAATCAACAGCAACTTCATCAGAATTCTTATGATGCGCACGCATTTCCACTCATTTTGCTTGATAGTAGGCAACCCCACACAGTACACGTGGCCAGCTCCGTCCACCTTCGCCTGGTCGTCTGGTCCTGTCCTCCTCACCTCTGGTTATTGTTCGAATAACTCATATTTCTGTTGTAACGGCTGTGAGAACTAGTTACTGCAGTCGTGTATTGTGTTTTTTCTGGCGCGATTGAACTTCCTTATGTTTAATTGGGACTTAATTGCGCTTTTTCTATCATATGTACGAGCTTACAGCTTTTCTGAGCTCGCCGGAGTACAGATTTTCAGTAAATAACTTTAATTTCAGCAAAAATTCGATGTAATAGTTAACATTACGTTAGAGTTGTAGTAAGATGTTAAAAATAACTGATACTGATGATATAACGCCCATCCATCGAAGCCACAAGCCACACAGATTAAGCGATTCATTGCAAGTAACACGGTATTGTTATATTTGGCATGCAAAGTCGCAAAACTACTTTTTGAACACAACTTTTATAGCAAAAGTAATTTTACCAACCAATAGTCTTCACCTCCTAGACGATACCTTCATGCAATTCAAGTGTTACCGGTGCTTGTTCAGATTCTCCGTTATTCCAGAAATAACGAGAAATATTAGAAAAGATGACCACTTAAGCATTCGTCATGAGTAAGGCGAGGACCAAAATGCGTTTTTTTCACTTCCGAAAATGCGTTTTTGAAAGCTCAAAAATGCAAAAAATGCGTTTTCAAAAATTCGAAAATGCAAAATATGCG
>WJFA01001473.1:0-21200 GCA_009870155.1 Pseudobourletiella spinata | reverse complement strand
GCAAACACATTTCTTCTACACATTTCTGATATGTAGCATCATATCATCATTTAAAAATGAGAGGGTTCGATGCACCCAAATCCATCATTTGATCTTTAACACAATTCAAATGCCGAACAGGTGCATAATGTGATTCAAAGTGTTGTTTAATTTTATGTTGATCAGTTCTTGGAACAACTTTCAGGGGGCGTTTAGAACTCAATTTTGACCCAGTATGTATACGATACGGAAACTAAGAGCTACACGTGAACCAGCGTTGTGCAGGATGATCACTTTTGGCCCTATTTTGCTATTTTCATGGATTGTAAACATTTGCGGAAATCCTATTGTAACGCCCCCAAATTGTAATTTAATTGTACGTGAATGCAAGGTACTAGAAATATTGCCATTTCGGGAAGAATTTTTGTTGCATGTTGCACGTTTGTATAACTTTATTTTGATTTACTTTTATAAGAGGAGCTCATAGCATTTAGTTTACTATATTGTTGCGAGGTTACCTGCTGGTGAGCGCATGCTGAACTTGAGACACAATGTTGAAACTGCTGTAAAAATGTAACCAAAAAGATAACCATTCAAGAGCACGTTCTACGCTGGGAATTTCTTATAGGGTGTTCGTCCTCTTCCTGGTCGCGGTTAGCATCATTTGGGTGCCGATAATCATTGCTTATCGCGAATCGCAACTCTTCAGATACATTCAGAGCATCACGTCATTCATGGCCCCACCTGTTTCTGCTATCTACTTTGCCGCTTTGTTTCTTCCCAGAGTTAATGAGCAGGTCTTGTCACGTCTCCATCATTCATTAGATGTGCTCTCTTGATGGAGTATTTGTACCTGTAGCTCCTGTTCTTTTCGCTCGCTGTTGACTACTCGATTTTGTAGTAAAACGTTGATTTCACACGCTATTACGTCGCCTCTGCTTCGAGCTGCTCCAACTTTGTAGTAATTATGTACTTTGTGTACCGGTACGAGCGCAACCGGAATGAGAGGTTGGCTTATTTCAAATGAATGGGCGTGGTAGAAAGCTGTCTGTTCGTCTCGCCGATTCTACAGCCAGGGAGCTGCTGTTCGTACAGGCTAATTTAAGGATATAGTTTGTAATATGTTTGCAGTAACTTAACAAACATAAGCAGGCTCTGAACGTTAACACCAACTGTGTTCGAGTTGTAGGCTTGTCTCTTAAAAAGTGTAGCCATAGCTGCAGGGAGAACAAATATCTAATCGATTTTCTCCTCTTTTATTTTCGTATGATTTATTGCATGGAACGGAAAACCTCAGAACTTCTTTCAGATAATCCGCCCAAGTTTCTGTGAACTTCAGCTTTAGCCATTCCAAAGATTCGAGATCGGAGTTTCTTCGGTGAATAGGGTAGAAAAGCTCCTTTCTGCATAGTTCGAAGGGGGGGTGTATGTATAGAAGTTTTCCTCAAACATAGATTTAGATTGCTGAGGACCCATAAAAAATTTTCAGAAATCAGTTCAAGCGAGAGCAATCAATCTCAAACTGTCTCTGCGATTGGAGCAGTTTGACAGGCATTAATCAATATCTTGATGGTTTAGGCTAACGTTGAAAGAGTATTTCGCGGTCGGGGTTTAGGATTGGCTTTTGTCGTGGAATCAGAAGTTGGATGAAATTTTTCTGGTGCGGATGCTTTGCTTTGCACAGTGCTGGTGGTCTGCGTGAGAAGAGAAATCACATGAGATTTCTGAGCGAATCCGATCTAAGTGTCCGCGAAAATTGTATTTATTACCCATGAGCTGGTCATAAATGATACTTAAGCCTCTATTTGCCACGGCTTCATTCTGTGAGAAGAGATGATAATAGATGCTTTTTGATCGTACGTATATAGTCGTGCCTCCTGTGGATCTTCATTATCGACCTCGTAACAATTCCACTGTGATTCTTCTGAGCTCACGCAGTTCATCGCTGACACAGATAGGAGAAAGTTTGCTGAGGAGTTCGAAAACTTAGCTTAGTCAGGGTGGACAGTTTTTTGAATGGTATAGGCAGTTAGCCCACATATTTTTCATCATTTGTGCCGTGGCATAATTTTCTGGCTCCTAGCATCCTTCTGTCTGTCGTCTCGTTCTGTGCAATGTAGAAACGTAATGTGCTGGTCCAGGTCGAGCATCGGGAACCGCAGCATGGGCCTAGAAAATGCAAAACCGCGTAAATATGCAAACACACTAACAGCGTGTAGCTATACCTAGTATGTTGTGAAAGCTTGAACAATCTTTCGTCACGTCTGGGACTTTCCTGTTTCAAGTAAACTGATTTGCTGGAATTCCAGGGGGCGTTTTGGGGACTCATGATCGGGCTATTTCTGGGTCTATTCCGGTTCGCTATGGAATTTTCATTTACTGTACCCGCATGTGGATCTGGTAAGAATCACATGAAAAATAGCTTTTAGATTATTGATTGTTGTGACCTCAAGTAAGGTTTCTTCTTCTGAATATTCCTAGCTGAACCTGATACGCGACCAGAGTGGGTGAAGGTGTTTGTTTCCGACATACATTACCTGCACTACGGTTGCATCCTTTTTATCGTCACACTGTGCATCACCTACGTCATCAGCCTACTTACCAAACCAATTGAAGAGGACAAGGTGAGGTCACCTAGTAAAAGTCATCATGAGAACTCTTGATACAAAAAAATGACGTTGCTAAGCTGTGCGCTGTCTCAGCTGCCGCAGAGGGTAATCAATCACGAGCAATCTGTTGTTTTTTTCTTATTTCAGCTCTATCGTCTCACATTCTGGTCTAGGCATAGTACCAAGGTGAGGAAACCCATTGACGGTGATGGTGTATCAGGTGAAACGAACGAGGAAGGAACTTCAGAAGAAAAGAATCAAATGAGCATGAAAGAAGGTCAGAATTGAGTTTAGCTATCGATCATGACTTATGATCGCAGACGGTGTTAATAGAATATAATAATCTGGTAATATAATGTACGTTGTTTCGCACAGAAGTTGCGGAAGCAGCACCGTCCCAGGTCAAGAAAATATTCAACTGTATTTGTGGCGTCGATTCCAAAGCTATGGAAGAAGCTAAGATGGAAGAAGGTCCAAAACTCACACCAGAGGAAGAGGCTGCCAGTGCAGCTAAGTTTCTGGACGAATCTAAATTTTGGAGAAGGTACCGATGTTCTCGATTTACTACCCATAAATTTCATTGTCTCCAGCTTGCAGTTAATTTGATATATATATTATTCCATGTGACAGATTTGTTAACAGTAACGCGGTACTACTGATGACAGTGGCCATCTTTTTCTGGGCATTCTACGCGTGATAAAAGTGAAAGATCTGCTCTAAGAAACAATAATTTAACAAAGTCAGTCTCTCCATCCAAATACAGTTAGAAGTGAGATATGGGGGAGATTAGAACCTGCAGTATTCTACCCAGATTTTCAACTCGTCAGTTGAAGAGAATTCAAGTGGCTCCGGACAAGAAGATCTTTAGAGCAACCTCAGTGCATGGTATAAGTGCATGCGAAAGTATTTCATAGTTCAAGGGTGGTCCAATGGCATTATGACTTACGTCAATGTTGTCTTGTGACAAGAAGCAAATTCTACAAGAAGAACGACTGTAATTTAATATTTAAAAGGATTGTAGTACATAAGTGTTCTGGGTCGGAAGTATGAAAGCGAAATTACTAAACTTGTGTGACAGGTGTATGTCTAAACCTGTTCGTCGAAGGAGAGACCAGGCGTTGGCAGCCAAACGTATGTAAAAACTTTTTGTGAATTAATGATACGCCCAATTATGACCTAAGATAAGACTATCTAGAAGTCTATTGGATGGATTTATTCTTACCTTTTCCATACAGCTTCTTTGTATCCTATCCCATACCTTCATTACAAGTACAAGTACGTCCATTTTTTGTCGTAGAGAATTTCAAAATGGCTGTCTGGCAAAAAATCTGTCGGTGGTATATTGATCATCGTTTTAGAACCACAAAAAAGTATATTTTCCTATGTACAACGTTCATTGTTACTATATACCGTAGTTACTTAAGTTCATTGGGAAACTCATATAAACAGTACTGTCTGGCTGCTGTAATCTATCTCCAGCAATGGAAAGCAGACTGTTTATTCCAATGTCAAACTTATTCCCGCGTCAAACAGCCTATTTCGGTTGACAGCACTGGTGGTGGAAACAAATATTATGCTGGAAGTAAGTGTTTGATCCTGGTTATCAACTACTGGAAAGAGTTGACCAGTTTTAGGTGTTTACAAACGTCGTATATTGTATAGTTTAGTTATCGGAGCTTTTGATTGCGTACAAACTATCGAGAGTTACTATTTTTATGTTATCTAGGATATGACTCCTTGCACCGTGTCCACCTGAATTTCCCAGGAAATCAGAACGACTTCATTTCTTAAAGGTGTTCAGCTTGCGTCAGCGCTAAGGAATTCCGTATTTAAAATCTATTGAAGGGTAATAGGGCTAGATAAACAGCAGCTTGAAGGATTAAACCGTTCAGATCGAAAGTTAATCTCATAATCATCTCGTAACTATACAGCAACAACAAAAAATAACATTCTCAACTTTTCATGTGTTGGGCTTGCTGGTTAACCAAAAACATTACTGGTGTGGTAGTACTACCTATTACATTGTGTGAATCCATGTACCTTCACATTAGAACACTAGAACCTGAGTAAAAATCGAATTCCAGAAGCGTAAATAATATAGAACTTTGCATGTACAGCTTGCCAGAGTCTATTTTGGAATAAGTTAGATTTAAAGGAATGCTGGGAGGGGCCTCAAACGTTTTGACAAAGTAGCGTTCGGAGATTTTAAATTACGTTTGGTGTGATCATGATAAATAAATGATGCGAAATATCAGGACAGCACATGTTCGCGCGCGTTACAGCTTTATTTCATTGTGGGCATTATATAGGATAGCTTGTATTGTTATAACTAGTTAAGCCTTGCGGCATTGAAATTTCAAATACATCTAGCGAATACATTCAGTGAATGTTTAAAATGTGTGTGCAAACTGACAACACAACAGACAGTGTGTTAAAAAAATATGTGCAGCCAATGAAGAAGCAAGAATGATGTTTTTTCTGGTGCGCATTTATAAGTGGGGTTGACCTTAAATTGGCTGAGTTAACCCGCAGCCTTAATTTAGCTATCAACCATAAAATTCGAAAATCTGCCTGAGCACTTTATAGTAACAATTAGGGCATTATGGATTTAATCGTTCTTACATGCATTTGTATATGCAATACATATTGCCAATGTATGTTGGTTTCAGTATATATTTAGTAATTACATGCCGTGTTAGTTGATCTGGAGTTCTGAAAACGCTGGTGGCCGTCAGAGAACGAAGAATTCTATAACTGTACGACAGTAGTGTTTGCATCTTGATTCGTGATGTGCTCGGAACGTTATGTAGAATACACTTACTTAAAATGACCGACATGCTTGTGTGTATCAGTGTAGGGCTATCAGTGAAGAAGTGACATGAATGCGACGATTACATTCATTGCATTGATAATTGATAACGAGAACCGTAATTCAGGAGCTGGATTTTTTAATCAAATGAGTGTCCGGAGGACAATCCCAGAACGCATTGTTTTATAGAAAATCAAGTAATTCTGGTTCTTTAAAATTCGAATATCTGTTCAGACGTTCAGAGGAGATAATTATCCCCGCCCCTCCTCACCCGATTCGTTGTCAAGAATTTTCAATCGTTTTGAGAAGCCAAATCATGTTACAAAGTAAAAAGTAATATTTGCTGAATTTTTGCTGACCTATTATTGTACAGGTATCCTGCTGCCTATGTGATTCACAATGAAATAGATGTAACTCGTGCTGTAGGAGTCATTAGTGCTGAACTGATTCGCAATGGTATGCGGTCACCGGTCACATGTTCGTTAGTTAAAATTAACGCATTTTAGCTACTGTTAATTGCGATTCTTCAAAAGATTTATACGTCGAGCATGCTGAACTAGATGGCGTTAACGGTAGGTGATGCGAGCTATTCCGAATATCTGAAACAAAACGCAGTTCAATTAATTTTCGTTATGAGGGATGGTGAGCATGGACACAAACTAGTTCTAAAGTTCTAATTTTGCCGAACTCGGAAATTTTGTTCCAAGGAGGGTTGGGTATTTACTCTGGATACTACTACAGTAAACATGCTTCTTTGTCTTCGAACACAAATGCAATTGTTGCATGACACTTTTGAGAGTGTGCTACAGATTACATTCATCACGGACTATAGATTAAACTTGCGCCAACTGTAGTCAAGACATGATTTTAATTATTTTATTTTAATGGACTGCATAATACTTTGCCTGATTCTAACAATGAAATCACTATAATAGGCCGAGTGAAATATAAATAGGTAGATAAATAATTACGGGTAAACTCCACAGGCTACACCATGTCCATTCGGTGCTGTCCCGCTGTCGGAGGAGAGTAAAATTATATGTATGTGGTAATAGTCACACTCATGATGCCAAGTAGATTAGAAGATATTTGTAGGTGAATATTAAGTTCAAATCACAATTGATGAGGCTATACATTCAGTATTCACACCATGTATAGAAGGATTGTTTTTACACAATAGTGAATTTACGATGTCAGCATTTTAAGCTTGGTGTCCCACACTATTGTACACGAAGAGAAAATACAACACATTTAATAGGTGCGCCCTCACGTCATACTTAGGGAACTCTGATTTACGTTACCACCAATAAATCACATTCGAATTTGATTGCTACTTGGCCAGGTCACAACTGGTCGACTCAAAATCCACGTCCGAGTAAATCCGTCTTGAAATGGTTGGAAAACAACATTCTTCGAAATTCGTAACTTTTGACTGCGCTCAGTAAAAGGTCTCTACCTGAATCTCATTCCGTCATATAGAATATGTCAATCTTGTAACGCCCAGTATCAATAAAGTTCACATTAAATTCATTTTACAACTGCTGGATCTACACTTTCGTACCCTCCATGTCAAATGTGGATCGAGCCTCCAGCGGTGACCGACTGCATAATGAGTGTACAGTATCTGGTGAAGGAAAGAAACTTCTCCCTCTGTGACTTCACCCGGGAAAACCCCGCTGGTATTATTCTCAAGCAACCACCATCGCGGGATTTTCAAGGCGTCTCATTGAATCATGTAACCACAAGTGGACAGTCATTATTTTAGGTTACACAGATTTGTGATTAACAGTATGTAGAAGTTTACATTATTTAACTTAATAGCACACGAACGTCAAACCGTGTCTTGTTGTGACTATAATAGTACAATAGCTATCATGTTACATGTGCTTGTGTTGAACATTATTATATGTAGTGCATCAACTTTAGTATGTAAGGGAAATGACGACGTTACACAATAAACCGTCGATTGAATACACTCAGTGATTGGGTATGCTTTGACACACGCTGTGTACATTAACATCTATGTAGACGGCGGTGGTTCATAAAGGGAATTTATACTTGCACCATAACATTTCAAGTCGGGGCCGGTCACAACAACATAGTTGAGCCGTGTCGAGCCTTTCATAGCTCCTCTGGTAACCAACCGGTGGTGTACATCTATAATACTTTATATGTAAATGTATGTAGGAACATTTTTAATTTAACCTAGCATGTACGCATTCATGTTATCAATAATGTGCACATTCATAGAAATCCCGTCGCTATAGGATACAACTTTGACGGACGAAATGAAAGAGGATGAAAAAAATAGTGTTCTGCTGCGTATCAGCTGGAGTGAAACTAAAAAAAAAGCAATCTCGCTCTGTACAGGACTCATTTAGCTACGTACCAAAGTAGCACTTAGTAGTCGCTCGTTTTGCCCCTGCTCGGGCTCATGCAGTTAGCCATAATAATGCTGGGAGAGCAGTGCCAAATGAGGTTTTGGACTGTGAGAGGAGTAAGAATACAGGGTGGTTCTGAGGAAATCATGTAAGTGAGGGCTGGACGATAATCCTGAATTACAGAGTTTGAAACTTGTAAACTACGTTGACCCAGCTGAATTGCTTATGCCATAACTCGACTCTATCCTAGTTAGTGCTGTCTTCCGAACTTTCTCATGAACTTCAGCAGTTCTGTGAGTAATCCCAAAGATGTCCTCGTGGTAGCGGTTGTCATCCTGTAAACAGGCAAGCAACAAATTCAACTCCAATCCTCTCATGACAGGCCAGCAACATCTGCTAAAGTGCGGCCTATGAAACTTACCCTCAGAGAAAGCATGAAACTCTCAACCTCTGCATCGTTCATGCCCCCCTTGTCTTGCACAATTGCCTTTAAGGTTTGATACACGTCCTCAGCCATGGTACAATCTCCACAGACGTAGACATGTCCAGCCTCCTCCAGGACTTGCCGGGAAATACTCTCTCCCTCCCGCACCAGTAAGTCTTGTACATATGTCTGAATAGTATAAGTAATCGGAATAGTATTCAACCCCTTCTGCTTGCACTTACCATAGCCACTGCTCGCACTTCCCACAAGTCTTACCTTTTTCACTGTCGGTTCCCGGGACAGTGCCAGATAGATGTCGGACAGGACATTGTCACGCTTGAGCACCTCTAGTTCGGGTCGGTAAAGAATCATCTCCTTTGTGCGGCATCCGAAGAACAGTGTCATTTTCCCGAATTTTATACCGGGGTCCCTGTTCATGGCCTCCACCCGATGTTGCCAGAAACTCCGGAAAGGTGCTATACCCGTCCCGGGCCCGATCATCACTACTGGGCGGCTTGCGTCGGAGGGCATGTGGAACGCAGGTGCACTGAGAATATCGGGAACAGAATATCAATTAAAATGACTACAATTTATGTCATCATTTTTCAACCATTTTCGAGGGGTAAAACAAGTCAGTGTGAACCTTCGGACGAAGCAAGGAACTGGAGTGTCCAGAACAATATTGTTCAAGTAGTTGGAGCAGACACCGCACTGTTCAGGCCCCTCTCCCCCGCGAGTTCGGTAGGTGACGACGGCCACGGTCAAGTGGATCTCGTCGGGATGAGCCAAGGGGGAGGAGGAGACGCTGTAGAAGCGGGGCTGGAGAACGGGTAGCATTGTGCACAGGACCCGGGCGTCTGGTTGAACGGATGGGAACTCCTCCAGGACCGTGGCTAAATGAGGCCAATTCCACTGCTTCCAGTGCTCATACTCATCTGGATCCTGAAAATCGGAGCATATAAAACGGGGAAATAAAACGGAATGCATATCCAATCAACTTCCTTAATCCGACATACGAGCCACAAAACAATTAAATTCTCCGTCGTGCACACGTACACACATCAGTGCACTCTTGGAGGCACACGCACACTCCCCGCTGATCCGCTCCTTTTCGCAGACAGAGCTATAAGCCCCATATGGTCTCTTAATGGGCAAAACTCATTCCTTGTGTAAATATTTACAGGCTTTGATACGTGAATTAAATTCTAGTTTATGAAATTTCTCCATCAGGATTAGATTTGAGCCGCAGCTCCACGTTATCATACTTGAGGCACATGCTCATGAATGACAGCCAACTGCTCCATATGGCCTCTGTGCACCTATGAGCTCCACAAGTGAACTTGTAGCGTACCATGCATGAGCCACAAATACAATAATAAAAAATCAAACCGCATGAGGTATACCGAAATCCATCCTCAAAACTAAGTGCTATCAATGCATGATATCCAACTGTAACCAAATCCATTCAATAGGGATGGGACCCACTAGGCGGTACACAACATTGGGAGCATAAATGTGAGATAGAACTGGACCACTCACTTTGGCAAGGACATCTAGGCGCTCCCTGTCAGCGTCATTCTCCGTGCATCGAGCGAGGTACTGGAGCACATTAGGCCGTGGTGGTGTGGTAATGTCCAAGTAACGGGCCAGCATTTGCCGCATACTACATCTGGGCAAGCGTTCATGAGGGATCCATTGTTTCTGAACCCCTACAAGAATTGGAGGAAGAACAAGATCGGACCAAGTGAATGCCAAAGCGTTGTAGATGCTATTCCCCCTCGCGGTGTAGCCCTGTTGTTCCGCGATGACAGGGATAATTTATTAGCTTCTGCCTACCCACTACACTACCACTACTACCCATCCACCTACCTACCTACCTCCCGCCTACCTCCATTCCAACGCACAAAAAACACATTAATAATGTAAACGGGATCGCTAAAATTACTACCCCCCTCCGAATGTGCATGAGTCCATTCAACCCTGATACTCTGTATACTTCCCTCACTCATCGCCGAGTCCCATATGCACACAGTGGCAAATATTTCCCTTCTCTCATGAGGCATATGACCTTCAACAACCGTTCCACGTTACAACAACGTCCAAACAAGTTGTAGTGGTGGTAGTCGGGAGGAATGGTGGTGAGGTTTTTTCTTCCCCACTCCAGAAGTAATTATCCGTCCAAACTCAGGCAAATATATTTCCCTCTGGGCGAGGGAGCTTCGAGTCTACTGAAAAAAGCCGGTGTGCAATTTTCATATTTTTCCCTCCAAGCTACAACATTGTGCCTAATGAGCGGTCCACTCTCAGATCTCCCCCCCCACCCGTATTATTATTTTTTTTTTCTGGCACTCTCCCCATCTGTTTCCCTCCCCCACTGCTTGTTTACCTCCTGGAGGTAAGGCTCCACTTGTGTGAGTAGATGCATGGATGCATCCATGGATGCAGGCATCGACATCCTCATATAACAGTAGAGAGCAGGACCAGAAGTCACAGAGGGAAAAGCAGCGTAAAAGTACTGCATGTACGAACATACCCATGGGTGTGTGTTTCTCTTGCAGAAGCTGCAGCTGAACCGGTTTGTCATCACTTTCAGGTTTATTGACTAATCGAGCGAGGATAGCATCAACTAGATCCGTACGATTCTCCGCCATGATACCAGCATGATCCCCAGGATGGTAATTCAGTGCCGCGGAGCCAGGCGGCTTCCGCAGTACAACCTTTATAGTCAGCCGACTTAACCAGAGAAAAAGAGAGCAATCATCTGTTAGGTTGGACTAAGAAGAGAGAGAGAGAGAGAGAGGTTCATTACATCCGTCCTATCCTCCATTCATTTCCCTTCCACTCAAAAATGAACTCATTAATAATAACTGTGAGGAGAATAGTGATGACCGTCATCCTTTTCTTCATCAACGGGCTCAACTGTTGAGTTGCCTCAAATGAACATGTATTAAATGATCGGAGCATTGCGTTTGAGTCGCTCGGGAGCAACATCATCAGCCTTGCTGCCAGGCTTAAACTCCACCTTCTTCGGGACATGGGGAAGTTACGTTGGGAAACTTACTTGGAAACTTTCTCATGCAGATCCGTCTTCTCTATCAGGCTGCACATGACCACCTTGCGATTGTGCAGTTTGGAAAGACCTGCGAGAGGATGAAGGTGAGAAACTCTTATCTATTTCAGGTCACACAGGAATATGCGTGGAATGATGGATGGGGGTGTGTGAGGTGTTCATGTTCGTCTGTACTTACCCTCCGCCTCCGGGTCACCGTTCTGAATGGGGACGAAGCGGACGGCCTCGGGTGAGAGTGTGTCCGCCTTGAGTGCTGCGGAAATCTCGGCCATGTTCTTGTCGCAATCCAAGCAGAAGGAATCACATGCCGTCTGTAAAAATGAACATGGATGGAGCCTGGATTAATTTCGCAATCAGGGAGACAAAACGTGTGGATCGGTAACATGCACATCGTCCCCATCACGCGGAAGGGTTTAGCGTGAGCGTGAATTAATTAAAGCCCATCCCCACCCTACATTACATGGGTGAGACATTACGTGGTCTACCTGGAAAATCTCAGTGGCCCAAGTTCGGAAAGCCTGATCCTGCCCTGCGAGTTCATCTCCACAGGTTAATTTCATCAGCCGCTCCCCGCCCAACTCCCCCAACAGGTTGTCCACGTAGCGCCCAAACGCACAGAAGTTGGGGTATGCACTGGATCCGAGAGCGAAGACGCTGAATCTGGAGAGACAGACAGAGATACGGGGCGGAGTAAAAGAAAGGTGAGTGATTTATCAAGATCCCGAGACCATATGAGAAAGATGTGAGCATTTCACAAGGCACTCCGCCATCTCCCAAATGCGGCACGGTACTTTCCCACAGAAACTACTTATGAGGAGGATGACAGAGCGTATGCATACGTTATGTTTCTCAACGGCCCGGAAGTGTCGTCCGACATCACATCAGACATTTGACTTCCCCGAAGTGAGTCGTTCCGGTCCAGTTTACGATCAAAGGATGAGACTGAGTCCGTCTGGCTGTTCATTTTGATAAAGGACTTGGACGAGGCCATGCTGGAAGAGTGGAGGGAATTTTAAATCTCATCTCTATTTTAGAATACTTACAAGGACGCATCATGTTTTTTTATTATTTTATTTATAAATACGTACGTAAGCATATATTATATGTGCATATATGTATATACATATACATATAGAAGGGGGACGGGGAAGAGAATATGTTTAATATTCTTACTCGTCTGTGCTGAAACCTTGGTTCATCTTGATGGCGTACAGGCTGTGGGCGAAGGACTGTGGGAGGAATGAACACATGGATATAGACAGACACATATGTATGCCCATGTGACGGGAGAAAATGATAAAATTTTATGTCCGCCCATGAATATTTTCCAGCGGGGTAATCAGGACTCAATAATAATAATAGCTTTTGCCCATAACAGTCCAGGAATTAAAGCAAAATAATCTCACCTCCCCATTCTCCGGCGGATCTCCATTCCCAAATGTTGAGGTAACAACCAAGATTAACGTCTCGTGCTCAATATTAATAATGTCGTAATCATCCATGCAGTAAACCTGTAATTTGTACAAACATATATGCATACATATATTTATACATACACATACACAAGTAATGTTTCAAAAATAGGACGAGTTCCATCCCCACATTCCGCTTCCCACCCACTACCACATCACATGGCTCCGGGTTATTACAGCTGCGGAGTCCGAGGCCGGTGTGCAATCAATCAAATCACCACCGCCACTTACCCTCCCCATAGGATTATATGAGGAGGGAGAATGACAGCTCTACGCGGGTACGGATGAAAGCCGGAAAAGGTGGACTTTCATTATGGATTTAATCCCCGGATAACTTGGCATGGGCTTCTGACCACGCTCATGAAAATCGTCTGCTCCCCCATACCATACTTTCACACACCCACGCACAGAAGGTGATGATGATGAGTGTACCAAAATATATATGTACACAAATAAATATGGATGTAGCCTCTTCTCATTCAGTGGCGGGAGTTGTGGTAGGGGAAAGGGAAGTACAACGTGGGATAGGATGCATGCACCGTGGAATTAAGCTAAAGCGGACAGACCTGTGAATTGAAAGCATGCCCAAAGATTTCCCCCAGTCTCCGAGCATACTGCTCAGACTTGCCCGTCTCCGTCGCGTATAAAATCGTCGCCTTGACTCGCTTTGACAGGGCCTTGCCGAAGAGCTTGGATGTAAATTTGACAGCTCTCGCTATCTCCTTGAAGTGGAATTTCCGACGTGTCACTTTCCGATTCTTATTCCCGCCTCCGCTTTCCCTCTGCCCCGCGGCTCCCTTCTTCCACACGTGCGTCTTCCAGGCCGGCTCCTGATACTCGTAGTTGGGCTTGAGGAGATATAGGGCCATTTCCTGGTGAAAGACCGGCGTCGCGGAGCCGGACATGGGCGGAACTATCCAGACCCAGTCCGCTGGGCATCCTCCCCTCGTCCGCATCTCATTCTCATAGTGTTTCATGAAAGACTCGGACGCTGTATGATGATCCACTATGGTCACCCCGTTTTTCTAAATCCCAGAGGAGGGCCGAATGAAACTATTATTGGATCAAGATCGCCAAAGCACCGTGGGGTCCCACACCCACTCACACAACAAATTTTCACTTCATATGTAGGGAAATCCCTTGCATGATACCTGAAAACTGTAGAGTACGGCCAGGTTAAGCTCCACCAGAGCCCTATCCTTCCATAGCGTCGTCGGGTTCTTGGCATCCAGGCCCATGCGAATGGCAACTTCCTGCAAGAGTTTCACATTTCCCCCGTGTAATTCATCCATTTTATGTCAGTCGCTGCACTACTCGGACGAGAGGAAAAAAGTTGCCTCCAACCAGCCAGCCAGCCATCCAACCATCAGTACCACTTTGAGCCTCAGAACCTGCGAGGACCATTCCTGTCCCGCCTAATAAAATCTGTCCGTTCTTTTTATTACCGTCAGCTCCAACTTAGTCAGGAGGATACAACCTGAGGGAGCGTCTTCACACTACAGCATGGAGTGCCTCACAATGAGCAGGAGGGAGCCGAGGATGTTTTACGGGAAACCAAAGCCTGCTCCACTGTCTTGGAAAACAGTAAAGGGAGAGAAGTTTCCAACTTGAACAGAGTTTCTCACCAGAAAACACTGGAGGAGAAGGTTGGAGGAGTGTAATTTAGCTATTATAGACGAGTGTTCAATTAACCTTAATTTAGTGCCACGCGTGTCGGTGTCGGCATGTGTGCATGCGTGCTCATTGGTGCGTGCATATGCTTGTGCATTTAGGTGCCTACCCCTCCGTGTGCCTCCCTCCCCCAACAGCTGGGGAGGAACACACGTAATTACATGAATAAGAAATTAAGACGGCAGAGGGAAAAATACGGACTAAAATAGAGTCCGATTCCCAGTCCGAATCCTTCCCCATAGCCCAGCTCCACACACATTGCCATGTGTACGCCACACAGAGCTAATCAACATCAAATCCAGAAGGAGGGGAAGAGAGACGAAAAATACATTGCGAACACGATCCGCTTATAAGGGGCACCCTTTCAGTCCCCCGTCGCTATTCCCTCCGCCGCTGTGAATCCTTGCTCAAGCCGGGATCGGAGCCAAACTCCCACCAGGAGTCCACATACGCACTCTCGGAGCTAGGAGCAGTTATTGCCAGTGTACTTTCCGCCGGGGAGTGGGAAGGTAGTAAAATCTGTGTGGAGGAGCTTTCCCGGGTGCGGCGCGGAGAGCTGAAAAAAACGGGTTCATTTGACGCAGGAGAGACTGTACGCCGCTCAAGTGTGTACAGTACAGTGCCCCAGTAATTACAGGACCGGGCTCAGCGGAACATTTGGTGGAGGGCTGGGGTTGAGTACGACGATGACGGAGGGATGGAGGTAGGTAGGCCGGTTGGTTGGGAATTGAAAAATCCACCCGTAAATTCTCCTCATATACAGTGCCATCAAATTTATATGCTCCTTCCTTCTCGGAGCTCAAAAGGGAGGGGGTGGGTGGAAATTGGAACTAATCTCATCAGTTTAGAGAGCGGGTAGGTACAAACACGTGGCGGAGACTCCACGTCCTCCACCCTCAAGTCAGGAACGTACATACAGTACTATTGACGCATCTGTCCTACGGTATGTCCCAAGTAGATCCTCCTATCTCCCTGCCTGACTGGCTGTAAGTGAATGAATTCGTTCTGTGAGAGCCCTGATCGGTCTCCTGATCCCATGATTAAATCAAGACAATTAACTGACAATACACTCGCGCTTTGTGCGGGCTCTCGCCCTTGAGATCTTTGCTATGGCGTTTGAGGAAACATCATACACTAGTCACCTGCACCTATACACACACACACACACACATACATACACACACACACATACACACACATACATACACACACACACACACACACACATACCCGCCCACACATACCTCTCGTGAGCCGAGTCTATTAGAAGGGTTTGGCATGGAGGATGGGAACAGATTCTAATTATAACACACACACACACACATCATACACACACACACACACACACATACACACACATACACACACACACATACCCGCCCACACATACCTCTCGTGAGCCGAGTCTATTAGAAGGGTTTGGCATGGAGGATGGGAACAGATTCTAATTATAACACACACACACACACATTCCCGGACTTACCTCGAGCATGTTGTAGCGATGAACGTCACCGAGGTCCCGACATCCGATTTCAGTGCCCATGTACCAGCCATTGAAGGGGGCGGCCGTGAATTCAATCCCGCCGCAGTCAAATAACATGCTGGACACGGCAGGGAGGCAGTACCATTGAAGACCCATTTCAGCGAACCAGTCAAAGCTACAAGTATCACATATATCCGAGTCATAATTGCACGTTTGATGGGAGGGGGCTAGTGATCATGATGGTATTATCATCATCATCATATATGCGGACTCTTTAACTGCTCCTCCATAAACTCGGGATGCGCCCTGTTTGAGGAAGTCAAGGCATCGACCGGACGACTGGGCACGGCGATGACCTTCTCATCAATTGCGATTATTATTGATGCTGGCTGACGTGGAGAGAGTAAAGGGATCAGCTAATCAATTTCCTCATCATCATGGTCATCGTGGCCAGCCCCTACCTTTGGCACTAGAACTGGTTTTTTTGTCTCCCGGCCTCCTTCAGTTTATCCCCGTTGTGTCAATAATCTTGGGGCTTCCATATTATTCATGTACAAATTTTCCTACTTGTGTTCCTCAACTTGTAATTCTCTCCGTGGTTTTTACCAAGTTTGATTTACAGCATCTGCTAATCCGTGGGAAACAACCCGATCACCGCATGGGAGCCACTGACGAACTGAATGCTTGCAAGTGTACAAGAGAATTTGGGAGCGAGGGGTTTTGGAACTTACTTCGGGTGAACGATGGACACCTCCAAAATTAATTCGGATGGAACCTCAAAGTATTCTGGGTCATGGCCATTGGCGGATAGAACGAGCGGGAGGATATCCCAACGTGTCCTCTTCCCCTTCCATCCTAGTTTTGTGCAGATCTGAAAGGAGAGGGAATCCACAAACACCGCAATGAAAATAGCCTGCATAGGACATCAATGGAAGAGTCTATGGTCAGGAGTTAGGGCCAGGCTGTCGTCATGTAAACCCGAAATCCGTCAATCACTTTTGAGAAGTAGTCAGGGACCCTCTTTCACGTTTCCCACTCAGTACTTTACTAACCCAGGAGGTGGTTACATCCATTCATGTAATATATTCCCGCACTAACATGAGCCATGTATAGACTGCTGAATCAAAGACACACACATTCAGACGTTAGCTCAAAGAGAGCTGGGAATAAACCGTGTAGGTACAGGATCTCAGTGAGCTGGATGCTGTAGAGACGACTGATTAATGTCTGCAGTTGCATTATTATTAATATTATTTTTATTATTATTATTATTATTATTACTAGCATGATGAAGACAGGGAGATTCAGAATAATTCAAATTTTCCCCTTGATTGTAATTACGAAGATTAGAATGCAGAGTTTTGCTTCCACAGAACGCAAACTGCCCTCATACTCATTATCATCTTCATCATCATCATCATCTTCACCGTTTGTGTCATTACACCATAAAAGAAAAATATATTTTTCAACTCTCTGTTCCCCGTACCATTCACAGCCTGCGAGGCAGGCTCAATCGACTCCCATGCACATTCTCAGGCATCCCTGTCTCTCTCTCTCTCTCTCTCTCTCTCTCACTCAGTCAAAAGTCAATCCATTATTCTCTCAAGTATGGGCTCATCAAATATTCCCTTCCATTGGAATGTAAAACAAAAATATCCCAGGATTATTGACCCAGGACAGATGCCTGAGTCTATGCACCACCATTCATTAGCAACATGCCCTAAATGCCTCGACAAGAATTGCAAAGAGCTTGTTACAACTCTCATTCTCATCCCCTTGCTGTGGTTGTTGTTTTTTTCCCATGTCTCTTCGAATGAGTCAAAGTCGTTCACAGCCCCAGGTGCGGAGCTCCAAAGACAAAGGAGTTTCACGTGATACTGGGATATTTGCAGGTCCTAACGTCTAGAGAAACAGTTATCATGTACCTCACACACACACACACACACACACTTACACACACTACTCACACCAACACCCTAACATAGTGATAGAGAGGGTGGAGGTAAGAGGATACCCGGAACGAGTTTGGTTTCCCAGCCATTTTCATCCGTTTCCTTCGCACCTTACCAACGTCATTGGCAGGTTGGAGGTACGGAAAGAGACCGAATTATCATAGTAGTTCCATGGAAATCTGAGTGGAAATAGGGGGATTAAACACGGTAGGATTTTGGAGTGACACCCAATTGCAGCATAACTAAATGTACGAGGGGTTCCTCCAACCTGAACAATTTTATTCCAACAATAATAATATGTTCGGTCAAGGACCCAAGAAGGAAAGATGGAAAGGCAGAGCTTGGCTGGTTGTTGGGGTTTTAGCGTGTCGGTCGGACGGGAGGTCTCGCCTTCTGTAAAGGAGTTCTGTGATGACTCAAGCGCCATCCCCTCCTGTTCCTGTCCCCCAACTAATTTTTTATTTCAGCCCAAAGTGTTGAACTTCACACGGTGAGGTGAATTCTGGAGGAGATTGAGGCGTGAAAAAATAAACACGAAAAACACAAAAAAAGTCAAGTGAGCGTTGGATGGGAAGAGTGCTCTCTTCCCCTCTCTCTCTCTCTCTCTCTCTTCCCGTAGCATCTTCCTGCATTGTTCTCCCCTTCCTCCAACTTGGTCTTCTCGAGTAGTTGGTGAACTTGGGAAAGTTTGTTACAATTGACCAACTAGAACAAACTCGGTGTATTCTCTCACCACCGGTTCAGGTCTGGCCGACCGGGGGAAACGGGTACGCGAAGTGCCGGTGGGTGGGGCAAAGATAGGAGGAAATCCGGAGGGATGGAACTTGAGCAACTTCTTCTATTCGACGTAATCAAAGGATGGAAATGAAAATTTTAACCCTTCCCTCGCTCCCTCATCCTTTGTAGCCATCTTAGCTTGAGCAGAGAAATTTGGTCCGCCAGAGATCCAATGAGGTAATTCGGTGAAAATATCCAAACTCCCCGAATTCTTCCACAATGTCCATTTATAGTTATGGGATGGGGTGAGAGAGTTGAGGGTGGAGGCATGAGTGTGATGTTAGATTGGATCGGAAAGGATCCAAGGCAAGGTGTGAAGTTGGAGCTCATGGAAAGGGGTTTACAGAGGAGTCAAGGAGATGCGGGGGTGGGACATGAGCTGATGTGAGTGCAGGAGCCTCGCCTCATCTTCCGTGGAATCATGGGGAACGATGGGAAAGTGAGTGTCACGAGTCCGTGTATATCAATAGGATGGAAAATCCACACGAACATCCGCGCAAAGACCCACATGTCCATGGATGGGAAACCCACACATACACTCACATGTCCGGGCGTTTGAGTCCGGTAGAAAATCCATATGCACACAAACACACTCACATGGTGGGGTTTTTCAGTACGATGGAAAATCCACACACATACACACACACTCACATAAATATATATATATATAAACATGTAGAAACTCATACATATAATTATATGGATTCAGACAGACCCGTTCACATTCTCAAGTCCGCACCGCCAGTCCATGGCAAGTCCATTGAGGTGAGGATAAGGCGTGAGGGAAATGGTCATGATTTATTTATACAGTTGAGCAAAGCTGAGATTTGATGGTACCTCGGTGAACTCCACGTTGAGAGGATCTCCTATAATTGTCCCATCGGGATTGCGGTAGCCCGCATAGGCGATGAGCTGAGGATTCCATATGCGAAAGTCGTGTTTCCCATCCGTCCGCTGAGGGAAAATAGTGATGGCAGATCTACATAAAATACATACAACAGGATCCCTCCTTGTCAATATAAATTTCTCAATGAGCAGCCTATAGGGCCGGCGGCGTATGCGGTCGTGAGAGAAGGATAAGGAGGGATCCGAATCTCCTTGTCTCACTCCTGTTCCCCACCCCTTCAGTATTCTCCAATGCAATGGCGGCCCGGGCTCCCACTTCACACCTCACAGCCCTGTCACCCCGTCGAAAATCATGTGCATATATTTTCTACCCATTTTATTGTCCCTTCTACATGACTCTCAGAATTTTTTCCCGTCAACAATGTAAATGAAACTCTTTGGGGAGGATAGTTGACAAATGGCAAGGAGTTGACACCTTCTGATCACAGTCCCGCCCCCTCCCCCTTCTTTCACAACTACCTCTCATTCCCACCCCATCAAATCCTAGAGTTCCGAGAGCATTAGGAAAGCACCACTTTTCCCATCAGCCGACTTTTAGTGGCTCTAGACTTGGAGTGCGGAGTAGAATTACTTGAGTAAATACATGACATCCTCCCCCATCATGATGGATTCATTTTAACAGATTCAAACTAGTGGTACACAGAATACAACGATATGATGACGGATCCAAAGTGTCAACTAGTCCCAGACATCTACTCCACTGAGGTACTATTATGAGGGTCCTTAGAAATTTCTGCACTCCACCTCCGCCCGGGATCCGGAGAGCGGACAGTGCAGGCCGACGGAAAGAGCAGTGAGTCGGCCGATTTCATAGTGGGAAAGTGGGAAGGGTCCCGGGTTATTATTTCCTGAGATTCTCGGAGAAGGATTTGAGGCATATTTTCCGCATTATAATTCCACCAACAAATCATTTCCTCTCAAGGGGGACATGCTCACGTGAGGGATTTCTGGAAAATTATAATACTCTCGCCCTCCACCCTCGCCCCTCTTCCATTGATGAATGGGACGGGGGCCGGGAGGAAACAATAGTGCACATGAGTTGGCCTGCTCGTAAAACTTGGTGGACAGGGCGAGGTAAGAAAAACATGATGATATTTGTCATCATTCCACCGGCCGTGAGCTTGAGTGGCAAGATGAACGGCGAGATGAGGGGTTGTCGAGAGAATGGACGGAAGAGAGCCTTGTACAACGTAGATACAGAAAGAAAAATGGGGCGGCAAAGTACAGCCAGTCGCCCTGCCAACGTCCCGATACTTGCACACACACACACACACACACACACACCCACACACACACACTCACGTACACTCACACATACCCACATGAGGAGCTGTTATAACGACTTTGGTGAAATGGGAAGGAATGAAAGTGGCCTACCTTATGTTTCCTTTGTTGGTTGCATATTTAATGTGCTTGCAGACGGCCTCAAACATCCCCGTCGTCGTCGTCACACTGCGGGCATCGAAAACCTGTAAAAATCAACCATCCATTCAGTTGTGTCATGTAAGTGCCTTCTGTCAGCCCCAATGTTGTTTCACTTCACCGGCTGTTTGTCTCCTCCGCTCGGGCACACACATGAGAAGTAATTGTTTGAGTACACTACATAAATGAAATAACCTTTCATACACACACATACACACACACACACACACACACACACATACATA
>WJFA01001472.1:0-21211 GCA_009870155.1 Pseudobourletiella spinata | reverse complement strand
ACCGATAGCGACGTCCGACAACCCACAACCCTAGTGGACTCGACTCCTAGCTTCACGTCCCAGCCCAGTGGAGGTGAAACGGTACCCGTGTCGGAGTTACGCCCGAACGGCCTATATCTTTGAGTGTATTTGGAGACACTACACCATATATCTGTATCGCAAAACATGGTACTACCACCGGCTCCAGAGTTCACTCCGGAGAAATAATTCTACAATTACCTTGTTATAATGTAGTTTTAACCTCGACCAAATCAAAGATAGAACACATTAAAATTGGCATTCTGAGGTGGAATTTCTTGGAGATTCTCGCATAATTAGTTTCAAAATTGAAAATTACCTGGAAATGGACCAAAACTATGACCTGTGACCTGGCTATTTGACTCCCGATCAAATGTCAAATTTATGCAATTTGATTTTCCAGTGCAAAATTGCATGCAGTATCTCCTTTTATCTTCAGCCTTTAATATGAATGGATTTTACATTTTGAGAATACCATGTAATTGAAGTTTGACCCCTTGTTTTGATGCGAGGTCATTAAAACAAAGTTAATTAATACCTTTGACACTAGTTCAAAGTAGAAATTTGATGGTATAGTTACTTTTCAAAATGATAGTCATCTTTGTTCTGGGTATTTTAATCGAAGTTAAATGATTTGGAAATTTTATGCTAGGGTAGATTTCCATGAGGAATTTTTGGTTTTTGCGTGACGGCTTGTTTGAAAATGCGTAGTTAGACTTTGACCTCTTTCACTGCCCCAAGGTCAAGTTTAAATATGAAATAAATATGCGTATGCTCCTCTCATTTATTTACCTTCACTAAACCTCAACATGATGCAGAAAAAAAGATTTTAGTCATTGGAATTTGGAAGGAAATGAACGGAACTTTGAGAGGAGGTTAGGTTACGTGTTTACGCAAACCACGTGATTTTTTGAAAATTTGAAATCTCAAATGTGTTTTAGTTTATTTTATTTTCACAGCTATCATAAGTATGTGTTTTATTCAAATTTGGTACAATAGGGCGGTTTCACCTGCTCACTAATTCTATATAGTGATTTTTGAAAAATGAGTTCAAACTTTCGTAGTATGAATGTAGTTCGTAGTATGACAATTATTGTCACCGGGTATGCTATGCAGTAGACATTATAGATGTTCACAAGTAAAATTTTTGCACGCCTTGGGAAGTTTAAAATTAGTTTTTCAAGTTCAGGAAAAATAATAATGTTTCTAATTTTCACCGGATTTCATTTGCGATCATCAACTCCTAATTTTGAGATCTTCCAGTAAAATACTCAAGGTCAATAAAAGGTAGTATTACGTAGTCTTCTCAGAAATTTGTTCTGAAATTTTTCGAAATCATTTAGAAAGTTTAGTCTTAAGTTTAGATTTAAAAAGGCTTACACAAACTCTGATTGAATTAATTTTTCCTGTGTATCAGATTAATTAATTTAGCTACAGCAGCTTTTGCCTTTCCCATAAAATGCTCTAAGGCCAATGAGTATTTCCCTGAAGAGCTCTCTGGTAGCCCTAAATTGGTGTACGTCTTAACTATCTCAATTTTTTGTGATGCCCATTTAAATATTGTTCCCCTAGCTATTCTACCCCCCTTTCGGAATGCTACAAATTTTTCTTTTTTTCGGAAGGTTGACTTTCAGTTTGTACGTTTCAAAGAAAGTAACGGTTCTGTTTCTGTTAATAAGTCTCTGCAAATCAGAGGGTTTCATAGCCAAGAGTACGATATCTTCAGCAAAATTAAAATGTTATTACCATACATCAAAACACCTAGGGCATCTCTTAGAATTATAGAATAGACTATTTAATCAATATATAGTACAAATGCAATGATGATAGCGTTTCTCCCTACAGGACTTCCGTTCTTATTTCTATTTTATCAGTAATTATGTTTCAAAATCTTATTTTTGCATTAGCACCTCTGTATAGAGCTCGCATAGCATTAACAAACTTGTTACTAATTCCTACTTCTATTAGCCTATTCCATAATAAATTGTGCAAAAGGTCTATAAATCATGCACACAATTTTCCTCTAGTTTTGAACCGCTGTTTGTTCTTAATTTCATTAAGACAAAATACACGGTGTTGGCTCTTTGTTGCTTGGCCTGGTGATTTTTTCTGCTTTTCGACTTCAAGTAGACCAGTAAAGTGCTCGCAGCTGGTCGTAGGGGGAATTTCGAGTCATATTTAGAAATGGCGAGATCAATTACGCAGGCTCCATTTCGACGTTCCATTTTTTTACCCGTGGGATCTGATTTACTTAAAGTCATTTTCCACAAGTATGTTTAACAGCAGCTTACCTCGTTTGTAAACTACTGCGTCCTTACTCTTTGGTTTATCATTAAACTTTCCAAGTTGTTGCTTTGCCGTGTTTTCATTCAGCGCTCCCAGTCTTGCGTTCATGTCTCCCACGGTGATCGGATTTTTGTAGTTGTACTTACTCCTCATTTGAAATAGTTTTTCCACTAAGTGATTACATTCATCTTCCTGTGATATATTTGCGTAGATAAGGTGGTTACTACAATGATTATTTAGTTTTACTTTTAAGATAACAAACCTCTGGGTTCGTTTAATTATTACACATTTACTTCTTAGCTCAGTTTTCCATCCAATAATCAGGCCACCTTTCGTTCTACCTGAATCTTGTTCTTCTGGGATACAGATTAGGGAATAATAATTTTCTAGCTTTGATTAAAAAAAGCCCCTTACTGGGCCACCATGTTTCTCTAACGCAAAAATTATGAGGATCAAATTTTAAAAGTTCAGTTAGTTTCTCACCACGTCGGTTAATTAATTAATACCACTTATGTTTCAGTACATTATTACGTTCACACTGTTTTGTTGTAAGTGCCGAGCCTCATCCCATGCGTTGCAGCTGCTGATTGGAGTACTTTTCATTCAAGTATTTGCACGGGATGTAGTTATTTCCGGGCTTAGATGAGCTCATATTTCCTTACCGCTGCCATTTTTCTTCTCTTTTCTGAAAGTTTCTTCGTGCAGCTGCTTCGGTGAGGTCCATATTAATAAACAGTTTCCTTGTGGGGTGGTTCTGCAGCTTATGTTTTGATTTCAGAATCTCCATCACTTTCCTGAGTAGGAGCCCGGCTCCCTCGGGTACTTTCTGCGGTGCTGTCTTTGTGGAGGTCCGGGCGATTTACTTCTATGGGTAGGTCAGGGACTTCACACCAAGGGTACGCTATGCGTTTAAGTCAGTTATGAAATTTGACCCTTTTATTTTGAGGATTCTAATGGTTTCTCTGGAGGCAGTTCAAACTTGTTGATTCGAACTTGGCGCGAGCAGGAAATACCAAACAGATAAGAACCAATAATGAAGTACAAAGAAGGTCTATCTAAGGTCTAAGGTACGTCTATCCATCCTCCTGGATCACTACTGCGATTCTTGGACTCAGTCGTGGCAGCACATGCAGTAGACTTTTCAAATGTGCAATATTACTGGTCCGGTAATAGTGAGCTGTATGAGGTTGAACAGAACAACGTTGGAGATTTTGAACATAAGTGTCATTACTTGGGTGCATAATTTCCCCTGCGAGGGGAAAAATAGTGTATCCTATCACAAGTGCTGTCACAAAGGTAAAGGGACGATGCCGGAAACCCCATATGTATTCGACCGTTGGAAAATCTGTATGCATTGATCCATTGTAATATCCGTTGTTGTTTCCTCACAGGGAGTTGGGACATTCAATAAATCTCTTTTCGTCACCTCTTAAATACGAAGCTCCATCACGTGATGAAAATTCAACCTTCACAACAAACACGTCACCGGCGACTTCGTCGACGTCAGCCGCCATGCCGTGTATTCGTGGAGGAAAGGTGACTCCGTTGGAATTTTATTCTAACAAACGAAGCTGTGGTGAACCGTTCCACGTCCGTGATGGTGTACCGATGTGAGTAGGTCGTTCAGGTTCAAACCCATTTTCCAATCTTCGAAGCTGTTCCAGCATTGCATAACTGATTCGTGGGTGAAAACTGAAAGTGAAGGGCAAGCTTTCCTCAAGTGTCACCGACATAATCTCCGATTCGAATTCTACCGGGGATTGTACGACCACATCAAGTCGGAGGCAGCGAGACTAGGGATCAAACCTGGAAACCCCATCTCTCTCGATTTGGTTAGCCATCTTATTTTGTAGCAGTGACGAGCAATCCGAGGTGGCCTGAAATGTTGGATCAGCTGGAACCGGGTCAGTCACCGGCGGATCGGCCAGATATCGTCGCCCGCGTGTTCAACTTTAAGGTCGAGGAGATCATGAAATACTTAATTCAAAACAAGATTTTTGGTGAAGTCATTGCATACAACTAAGGCATCCAGTTCCACGAAAATAGGGCGTACGAGGAAGCTAGCAAGAA
This sequence comes from Pseudobourletiella spinata, assembly GCA_009870155.1. NCBI lineage: Eukaryota > Metazoa > Arthropoda > Collembola > Symphypleona > Bourletiellidae > Pseudobourletiella > Pseudobourletiella spinata. The sequence continues at coordinate 16,837 of WJFA01001472.1, read as the reverse complement.
GCCAACCAAGCTTACAACCTGGTTTGAACTTAACAAGACGGATCCCAATGCACGAAGGTTCAAGTATGCAGAAAAACCGGAACATTACACCTTCAACGACAGACAGCCCAATGACGTGAGCAACCGGAAGCAAAAGGATGTCATGAACGAAGAAATTGTCTTCCTTCAACGTCTTGGGACGATTGTCAAAGCCAGTCCGCGAGACATGGAGAAATTTAGTCAGCGGTTCCTGCTCCTTCATGCTCAGTCGTATGAGGAGTTAAGGAGTTGTGACGGCATAATGTTACTATGAAGTTACACCTTCAAAGATGCTGCTGTCATACGTGGGCTTCCACGAAACGATAACTGTTGGAGGGGGGCCATGAAAGATGCAATTGCGTTTCAAATGCCTGCCCAACTGTGCCAACTATTTGTCATCATTCTGGCTGAAGGTATGCCCACTGATGCGTTACAGTTGTGGGAATCATTTAAGCAGCACATGTCAGAAGATTTTAGTATTTCCTAGAGAAACGGCAGTTCAGCATGGCTTTAAACGAAATCAAGAATCAACTCCGTTCAAAAGGACCAATCTTCAGAAGTTTAGCCTGCCTGAACCGGCTGGTATAATACCTCCACCCACAGAAATCTTTGACATTGCCGAACAACGACATCTGGCAAACACGTATATACCACAACTGAACGTGGAGCAGAAGCATGCGTTTGTAAATATAATGCGTTTCGTGTGCAAGAATAACCCTTGGATCAAAATGGAGACAAACTTGGATGCGACGGCCGACGCCGGCGATCACATCTCTAACTCCTTTACATTGACGGCTCAGGTGGCACCGGAAAAACTTGTTATCTGCAAGGTGCTCATGGCTACTATCCGTGCCCACGGTGGAACTATTATTGCTATTGCACCTACAAGTATAGCTGCTGCACTACTGGTGGTGCGACAGCTCACTCAACTTTTGGGCTGAAAGTTCCCACCTATGATGTCACTGTTTTCACCATTTCGTGTCAGTACAACCGGATGAAGCGAATCCGTGAATCAGTGCTCATTATTTGGGACGAAATTTTCATGACTTACTGAAATGTGTGACTGTGTCTTCTTCGGCCAGTGCGGAATTGTTTATCACAGTTGAAACCTTTCGAGGGCTCACTGAATTGTGGTTGGCGGTGATTTCAGACAGTGTCTTACGGTGAAACCAGGGGCGGATCGTGCTAAGCAAGTGCATATTTTGTTCAATCCATGCCGAATTGGTCGTCATACGTTTCTTTAAACCTGAAAGCAAATATGCGCGCAGATCCTGCGCAACTACGGTTTGCACACTGGCTCCTTGATGTAGGAAACGCAAGCGAAGGTGACATGGACATTGAACTTCCCAACTCATTTTGTCTTAAAAAGTCACCGGAGTGCTCATCAGAGTACACAAGCAACCTGCATCTTCATCTAACTTGAGGTAGAAATAAGCAATAGTGACACAGTTGATATAACTACGGCAGTGCATACTTATGGGTGGGCAAGTTTAGCCAACCCAAATGAGAGCTTCATCGGTGGGTTATTAAATCGACGTATTTCACAGATGCTTGTGAAGTCATGCCCAGGTATAGTTTGATGCTAAGCTTATAATTATATTCAGAAATCCGTGATAATTCATATGCATTAATTTCGTCCACTCAGAATAACAGCACAATAATTTTTTTCATCAACAGGACTAATATAACATAATGTAACAATAACATAATTGCATAGTAATAGTAATTAGTAGAGGATGGCAGTGTTATAAATTTGTTTTAACAGTCACTGGAATACAGTAAAACTGCATATCACCTTCGCAGGCGCTACCAATATAGCAGCTTACATGAGTCTTTCTTCATGTCACCAGTTAACTAATCAATGATTATGGATAGTCGAGAGGTCCTCCAGATAAATTAGCAGTGCCCAAATCGAAGGTACGGAAATTCAGGTCTGGGTGAGTTGCAGGCCCTCTAAGTTTTATCACCGACAACCGAAGGCCGGAATGTCTAAACAGAAAGGTTACCCTACTGTCCACGGCGGATTGAACCAAGACTTATAGGAAATGTTACCCTACCCTGCCATACATGTTTGAAGTTTCATCGAGATTGGTGTTGGAGAAAATTAACATGGAATTTCCCATTAGAAAATTTTTGCTCCCAAGGGCCCACCGTTGCCTTGGTCGCATTGTCGAATCAAAGTCGCAATTGCGAAATTGGCAACAGAACTGCTGGTGGAACAGTTTGGGGATGACGAATCGAAAATAACGTAAAAGAAAAGGGAATTTGACTGGGATTTGATACCATTCACTTTTATAATTACTGCTGTTGTTTTCATTTAATTTTTAACGAGACCCGCATGCTTAAAAATTTCAGTTTCATCCTTCAGCATCTTGACTGGATCAAATAGGAATTTTTCTCGCATTTCGGCCAATATGAAATTTAAGCTACAATATAACAACAGTAGTAATTATAAAACTGGATGGTATCAAATCACACTCAAATTCCCTTGGGTTGCGTCGAGAAAAGCGGCTATTTTTGAAGACATCAGCTGGTTCACATTCCCGCCGTCGAAAATATGAACATTTTGTGGGACTGTAGCACTAGATTAGTGGTAATTCCCTCATGGGATATAAACATGCTCTATGTATGTAAAAGTTCAAGTTATTCATAAAATTTAAAATAATAAAAAATTTGAAAAACACCAAAAGGAGGACCCTTGGGAGCAAAAATTTTTTTATGGGAAATTCCATGTTAATTTTCCTCAAAACCAATCTCGATGAAACTTCAAGCATGAATAATTCGTAAACTAGGCCGAAGTTGGGCGAACGGCTTTAGAACTAATGTATGTTAGGGTAGGGTAACATGTCCTATAAATCATGGTTCGATCCGCCACGGACGTATCCCGTACACGCCAGGGGGGTAACCCTCCTGTACAGCATGAAAGTCACAAGTTAAATCCCATTAGTTTTTTCAGTTCTGATGTTGGCGTAAGAACTCATTTACTTGCATAGTAATAAGAACGATGAAAATTTGGAATCATGCTTATCGGTTCGGAAAGAAGCAAAACTTTTGAAAAAAGGTATTATTGATGCTGGTATCTCTGCATAGTACCAATAGCAGGAGTTCACGGGTGTAGCACGCGGATTTTTCAAAAATCACTCAAAAGAGATTTTCCCTATTTTACTATCGGATTTAATATGCGGATTTAAATTTTAGGAAGGAGGTCAACCCTCCTTCTTTGGTGCTCAGATTAATAAAACTGGGGCCATCTCACAAGTCGAAATCTGAATTTCCGCACCCAGGAATGGGGTATCATTAATACCTGTGGTGGACCGTTCGACGGCGCATGATCACTGATTTGTGCGCTGATGACATGTTAAAAGTTCCCCTGATTAGTACTCAACAGAAACAAACGCATTAAATCACTGTTATTATGTACGAACCACTAATACAAATTACTTATACACTACTGCACAGAACTAATTTTCGCTAATATTTTAATTATTTATTGAGCAGTTCCTAAAGTACAGGAACTCCAAGGCAAAAATAAATGAAACATTCCCAAAATCAGATGCCCTCCGTCCTTTGCTGTAACCCTACAACTGTATAAAACCTGAAGACTTAAACCTGCAACCTCCAAATTCTAACCTCAATATCTAATTTATATGTTAAACCCCTAGCGTTCAACCCCATGTCTCAACACAAGCATTCAAGTATTGAAATTTTCTGTACCCACGTTCAAGTTTAAAATCCCAAATTTATTATTTAATCCCATTATGGGATTCCCATATTAAATAAAAACAAGCCCCCATATAACCCTTACGGTCCGTCTAACACGATTGAGCAACTAAAATCCAACTCCCGCATTCAAAAAAGTACACACAAAATTTTGCTTGAATCAAAATTACTTGACTACAATAAGCCATCATTTATCAAAGAATAACTAGAAAATCCGGCTTCGAGAGAAGAAAATTGGAAATTTCTCAGAGCTACTGGGCCTGCCACCTTTAGAGCTCTGTCATGTATGTTTTTTATTATATTATGTCAAAATGTACAAAATGTACCCAGAGAGTACATGACTTTTCAAAAACATTTTCGTATAATCGAACAACTTATCATAACTCAGTGTTTCAGGACAATTGAACTGAATTCTTGTGAAAACTTCGGGAATAGATTGGCTTAACGCCGATTTGTCTGGGGGCTTGATCATTGACATGTAACTGAAACACCGCTCTGCATCACTAGATGTAAATTGCGAAACTAATATCGTCTCAATGAGCTCATTGACAATCGCAGTAAATCCTACACTACTCCTGCTTATTACATTTGCCCAAAATTTTACATGTCATCAAACCGTTGCTCATATGAATGTGTGTCCAAAATGATTCTATTTAATGCATTCCTCCAATCGACTTCTATCGTACCGCAAATTTCTGTTACAATGCTGTATAATTTGCAGATGGTAGATATTTTTTGCTCAGCAGAGCTGGGAATATCTTCTGCGTCAATAGTTTTGAATTCCATTTACCAACCACTAAGCTCAGTACATGGAAGTTGTTGCTGATTATTATTCTCGGTACAAAACCTAAGCAGACGTGGGTTGAATAGTTCAAAAGCTTCAGAAGTCTCTTTGTCAAAGTATATTTTCATTTAGCGAAGGATATTCGAGTTTATGTGAACCCTCTGTTGACTCAGTTTGATAGAATTTGGCATTGTTACCTGTAGAGGAATATCTCCTTTGTATATCTCATTAATTGAATCAAACTGTACTAAGGTGTGTTTTCCTATGTCGCTAAACCTGGTCAATTGCCGGCTTTTAGGAAAACATTCAGTAGATCGCCCAACACTTTTAAGTTTTTAAAGCTTTTCAAATCCATCGCTCACTATTGCAACGTTCCCTAACATGAGACCTCCTTTTGCTTGGGATCTCTTTGACATCTCCTGAAATACAGACAAGAAATCTACAAATTCGGGTATAACAGCGGCTGTTGCTTTATCAGATAAAGCTGTGTGTAAATCTCCAGCAAGGATTTGACCACCTTTATCGTACGTTATGTCCGTTACAGGTTTTAGTAGGTCAAGTTTAATTGCATCAAATTGTTCTTTTAAGACTTTCATGCAGCGATACGATGAAGCAGCAAATCGCACATCAATATGATATTTGATTCGATGAGGTGTGAGACCCAATTCAATTGCCATTAATGAAAGTTCGTGGAACCGTTTGGACCCCCTTGTCATATAAAATGTGTATATTCGATTATTTAAATCGATAAACGAAGAAAAATACTTATCTTGCTTACGAGGACCCGTGTGCAAAGCTAGTGCATGAAGTAAAATTCTCTGAAGCTTGTGGACACCGCATTTTGATTGAAAAAGTTCTTTCCCTAAATACTGCTTCAGGTGTGTGTAGAAAGAATTGTGCTGCCCAATCATAACAGATGCAGAATCCGTTGCAATTCCAATGCATTTTGCCTTCACGTAAGATTCAAATTTGGAATTAATGCTATAGTAAGCCTGGATCCGTAATTTGAGGTCATTCAGCATTGAAGCACCATTCTCTCCCCCAGTAAGAACGATAAATCCATAAAGATATACTATTGGGTGTCCATCATCTAATGATAGGTTGAGAACAACCATGTACGGAACATTGTCATTGGTGGTACAGTCTACTATGAAACTAAGTTGCTTATTATTTGAAACTAAGCTGTCCAGCAAGTTTCTATGAAACCCTTGAGTAATAACATGAAATTAGAATGTGATCTGAAAAAGACACCAGCATGAACTTCTATGTATCTCATTTGAACCGTGTTCATAGTGGGCTTAAACACTTCTCGCTCGTATTCAAGCTCCCGCTCAACCACCATTACCTTATCACCATGTGTTTCCGCAAATTTTAAATTTCTGAAAAACCTAGTAGCAAGGAGATGCAACTTATGCTTTTCGTGGCTTCTTACAATCATAGAGTTAGTCAGTTTTGCTGAAGAAAAAGACTCTTTCTCCTTTTGTATGTCAGCCCTAATTTTTATGTCAGGTCTGAAGCCAAGACGAGTGTATTCTCTGGATGCATGACACCGAAACCTGCAGGATGGAAAATTTCCGGGAAACTCTAATCACTTTGTGACACCAGAGCTTAAAATACCATTTGCATTTGCGAATGAGTCTTTTTACTATTCAAAACTCTCTCTGTTGAAGCTAAAGTATTTTATCTCATCAGCTAATGTTTTCTTTCTGCTCAAAAACGATTGTGTTGTGTGATAATTTGAGGATGACATACCATCGCAGGTGGCAGGCTCAGCAGATTTCCAATTTTCCAGTTCCGGCTCACATCCCTCCACTGGTTCATACGTATCAATGTATATGTATCATTGTATGGCTGCATATGTATCAAGATTTCTTCTAATGTAAAGCGCCGGTCGTTGTGGCAGTCATTCGGAAGTCCAGGAGTCAGTGTCGAAAGTAGAAAACACGATGGATAGAAAGGAACTTCATGGTCACAACACCTATTAATGCTCATGTCAGGATCGTCTCCGTTTTCTTCCTCCCAATCGCAGAGGACGTAGTGCTTGCCTGGTATCATTGACTCCGGTCGAAATAAAGTGTCAAAAAAGTTGCAACGGTTTGTTGGAGTCTTCCGTCCGACCACGACTGCATCAACGGTACCCTTTTGCAGAATTTCTTGTTTCCAGGTATGATTTGACATTATGTTTGGAATATATTTTCCATCTTCTCCACTTTTTTCCAATTCCAGTGCTTCGTGCTCTTCAATTTTGGTATTGTGCATGATGATGATTGCAAGTGGGCTTTCATCCATTGATGGAAAGAAGTTAGAATGATCCTTGTATGTAGGCATGACCTCGGATGACGTTAAGCCTACGTGCACGTTAGAAATTGCTTCTGATCCAAATATCACGTATTTCGTGCTCAAACGTGGTAGAAACTGGTCCAGATATACTGAAACCACGATCTGCAAAGGATACTCTTGCACTACAAGTAATCTGTATCCAGTAAACCTGTTGGTGGGATTACGAGATGAAGCGAAGGGAATTTTGACGGCCTGTATTTCGATAAATTGCGCCTTATTCCTTGTCGAGCTGTCCAGGTTGACCTCTGATACCGGCAGAAAGTGACTAGGTATGTTTGGAATCCTCGAAGCTTCCGGAGGATTATTCTGTATTTCCTAGAGCACAAAAAATAAACTTTCAAGGAGCAAGCAATAAGCCCGCCAGCAACCACAAGCTAAATCCTACAATTCTATATTTCGTTGAATAAATCCACGGACGCAAGAGGACTAAGAAAACGAAATCACAATATTTACCATCTGTTTCCAATTTTATAAATACTTTTGAAAGAAAAACACGTACGAATTTTGCAAATGCCACAATCCGCGTATGACGCGTCAACCATGAAGCAAGTCATAGCTCATAACATGAAGCTAATGAGCACGCGGCATAAGTACTTAGACATCTGTTTTCTGTGTAGGTACGGCGATTTAAATTAGGTTTTAGAGCTTCACTAGAGGAACTTAGACGCTAAGATGGTACACGAAGACATTTTTGGAACCTATAGGAAGAAAACATATTTTGTGAATAAGGGACTGCGATACAGCCTAATGGCGACAAAATTTTCGTTGGCAGTAGAAGCATGATCTTACGGGCTTGGCCCGTTGCAACCTGACCTGCGCTGGTGGTAATATTGATAATAAAAGAACTGCGGGTCGGACCAGTGTCAGTAAGAACTCAGGTGGGAATAGTTCTTGGTTGGCCAAGCACGTACAATGTTATAGATTAGTTTCTATCCAGAACAGCCTAGAAGTAAGCCGAACCGCCGAACGTTTCGTTAGCTGGGCTACTTATAGGTAGAAGTGAAATTCTTTTGAGCTTGCGAGCTAGGTGGTTGTGACTGTTCGAGAGCGAATTGATTAATTGAAAAAAATTAATGTGTAAAAAGACCTTCAGTAGAGTGTGAAGTTTGAACTGTTTGTTGAAGTTGCTGAAGTTTGTTGCATTTTCACGCAATGATTTCGGAGCATTATTGCACATTAAGTTAGATTAATTTGAAAAATTCGAACCTGGAATAAGATTTCATCAGACGAATTACTTTGCTCCCAACATAATTGTGGTGCCCCACGTTGAGCGCTTCAATTATCCTGGGATTAGGTTTCGTCAAGTTGACATTACGTTGATTTCAAAAGACAACGACTTGGAAATAATTAAATTTAAATTTTAACCCTCTATGTTCACAGTGATGAATTTCCTAGCCAGCTATTTTTCGTTTCTAAAACTCGATGTTTGTTTTCAAGAAATTACGTCTACCGATTCTAACCTGAGCTCAACCATGAGAAAATTTTGAAAACCGGGTCACTCACATTTTTTTTGTTCATCTTGTTTCACATTCATCTGTTTTTTCTTCTACGCCGTTCCGTGTTGACTGAAAGAAATTTCAGTAAAACAAGGTGAAAAAGAAGCACGTTAATTAATAAATATGCTTGCATCAGCGTTATTGAAGGCGGAGAGTATTGAACACTTCCACTTTGTACGGTCCAGATGGTGTAAAACAGTACAGCGGACGCACACGCTGCGAAAACACTCATGATGATGTTGGGTGCGTGGACTCCTGCAAGAGTCCCACTACTGTTTTACAATATTTGCAACGTAGTTGTATTTGATGTTCATGTAACATAATGTAGCTCATCCTCAATCATATTACCTGTTAATTAGGTTCCAAACGGAGTATAGAATCCTACTTAGGCAATTATCTGAAATTGCTAAAGCGCTGCAAATAGTAATATTCCGTGGAAAACCAGTCCACAACACAAGATAAATCTTCAATTTAAAAAGAATTTAAAAACTTTTCCAGCAATGCAATAATTGTAGGTATTATTACATTCAGAAAAACGAGAAATTTTACTCACAACACATATTTAAGACGGCTGCGGCGGTGTAAAAGTAAATAAGTAAGGACGAAGTCCAGAAGGAAGTTCAGAACCAAGAGCGAAGCTAAACACACATGATCACCATCGAAGCCCTACTGATGCATGTTGCATTGAGAATGTCGTGTGAAGCCTGTTTAGAATTTCCTTGAAGTCATACTGACGAGAACAATAATGACAGGATCTGGAACTTTCTGTTCATCTTTCAGTATTCAAATTGCCATTATCAATTTGCCTCGCCGGATTTCTCATTCCATTAAGCATAACGCACAATGGAGCAGGGAATGGATGAATGATAAGCGTTTACAAATGACTTATATCCTGAAATTATTTCATCACATCCCTTTGATAGAAGTTAACACGATTTTACACAATGAACTTCGCTGCAGGATAATATTTATCATCCTTCCTGTGTCCTATAAGCAGGAAATGAGTGCGCAGGAAATCGCCGACTGTGAATAAATCCTTACAGCAATGAACGCCGAAGAGTGAAGCAAAACCGATAATTCTATTGTTAGGTACTGCATTGAGTATCTGCTTTATGCCAGCGTTTTGAGATACACCGAATGCCCCTTTGGTTTTCTGCACTGTTTTGAAATTCAGAAATTCTTATTACTTAGAGATCATAGTAAGAAGAAAGTAGGAGAATGGTTCTAGCCACAACGGCAATATTTCATTTCAAAGGAATCAACAGAGGGGAGTCAACTCTCAATTCACTAATATTAATGTATGCACCTACTCAGACATGGGATCACACAGCCTCACAACTACACCTATGCAAGCTGAGATTTTGTCCGTAGGCCCTCAAAATATTTCAAATTTCCCGCTATAATGGACCAACGTGTGAACCGTAACGTGGACTGTCAATTACTCGGTATGAAGATCACATAATACGCGGGATTCGAAAAGGAACTTGGTGCTCAAACCCTTCTGGTGGGCTGTTAAATAACTTTTGTTCGTTGGAATTGCGAATGGTAAATGATGGATTTACTAGAGCTCATTGTATTTCGAACGTCGCCGCTTGCTTTAGAATGAAAACGTATCCGTATAAATATGAATACATATTCGTATTTATATGTCATCAAATATCGTATATTCGTATTCTTTTAAAAAAATATTCCTACTCGCATTCATATCTGAATTTTTATAAAGTGTTCATTCAAACGGTTTCCTCAAGTTCATGTCCCCAACGGACAGTTTTTATTTGTAATCGTATTGGGAGTTGCTCGTATTGGCTTATAATTGATTTTCTTCATAGTGGTGGGTTTCACCCGGTCCCGTCTTGCACACCCACAATGTAAAAGGGTACTCTTGTAGTGGATTTTTTCTAAAGTGGTGGGATTTTGCCGATTCCTTGAGGAATCGTTATAGCCAAACCCCACAGTATATGAATATGCCATCCCGGTCACACAGACTTGCTTTCACACAGGCTCACAATCATACACTCAGACGGGATCGCGCAGTCTTACAGCTATATCCTAATATTGAACTACAGTCACAAAGGTTCAAACTATACACTAGTAATAACTGGCAGTCGTACAAGCTTGCAATCACACACTCACAACTTCCGATCACAGACGAAAAGGAAACACAGAGATATTCATGACCACGAGGGCTCACAACACCACAGACACGACCACATGAGCTCACATCTATACATTTAGCCAGATTTAAGAGCATGCATGCTTTAAGCTACACAATTACACAGTAAGATAGTGGCACAAAACGATACACTAACCGACATACGATCACGTATATTTACAACTAAAAAGTCACACAGACATAATATCACATGGGCTCACACCCGTACACAATCACACAGGCTGCCAGTCACACACTCACAAAGACTTCGTTCACACAGGCTAAAAAACAGCACATGGGCTCACAAGACCACAGACAAGATCACATGGGCAACACACCATCTCAATAATAAATACCTGTAATATACTAGGGGCCACGCAAACATGGGAACCAAAGCTACTCCTACAACCGTACATACTTAAAAAATGCACTGACACACAAGCAAGATCCCGCCCGCGCTGGCACTCACGCGTACACAAACGAAAAGACCACATGGAAAATATCCAATACGGACCCCGACAACATTTCCTCGTTTCCGTCCACCAATAATTGACATGTGCTGAATCGAACGGAACTTTGTTGCTATTTCCAACGATAAAGTAAAGCTGGATTATTTTACAAACAGTCGAACGAATGTTACGGAGAGAGGAAGAGTCCGACGAACAGCTGATAGTTAAGCTGGAAGAGCGATGGACTCGAACCCCCTCAAATAAAATGAACGTCACTTTAAAGACAAATACTGCCAGATAACATGAAATTATCATTACAACGCCTTGCAAGCGGATGAAGTCGTAAAAGGTAAATTCAATAGCCATGCCAAGGCAATCGAAATTCATTCCTACAATATTTTCAAGGTGGAGGCCTTGAAGAACGAGAGAGAGGTTTTGGAGGCTGAGATGAATAAAAAATTCTGATTCGGAAACTCCCTTCCTAAGCGCTTTGGCTCAGTATGGTGCCATCAATGAGCCTGTTCTTTCCACGGAGTTCCTCGGGGGTGCCTGTACATCCTTAGAGAGACGAGTGAAGGACTCTTTGGAGAAATAGAAGAGCTTAGTTGCGGTCATTCAGCACAACTCTGATGAATATTTCGGGCACAGGGTAAAAGGGCCAGACGGTGCCAATCAGAGGGAGCAAGTTATGCGACAGCTAGCTGAGGGTTTAGATGCCTTCGCCGTTTTGCAACACAACATCAAAGAAGGGACCAGGTTTTACAATGACTTGGCCTAGGTACAATATACAATCCAATGTTTTTGAGATTCTTATGTGTAAATATAAACTTAAAACTAAAGGTCACTTTACACAACTTAAAATCAGCAATTACGGTTTCGCCCGCAAGACCGAAAAGGAGGAATTATTAAAGGATATATGGGACAGAATGCTTATTTTTGGGAGGAATCGGTTATAAATTTGCCGAGGAAAAGATTCCCCTAAAAATTAGGCATTTTGTCCCATTTCTCTTTTCTTCATTTCAATTTTTGGTCGAAACCTCGTGAAGTTACTCCTTTACAGGAAGGATTCTTGTGGATAATGCCTGTAAAGAAATGAAGTAATATATTTCTATTCACTTTATTATTTTGCTTTATTTGATTCATTAGTCACTCTTAATACCGTGTTCATTTTAGTGTTCATGACTAATGCTCACTTTCTGGTGGTATTACACCTGCTGACCTCCTGAGGTCACTGGTGACGACCAGGAACAAAGTGTTCCATTTAAACATTGTTTCTGTCGACCACACTAGTTGCATTCAAAGTTATAGTGGATCAGATGATTTTTCAAGTTCCGCCCATGGTAATTTAATTGAACATTAATTGAGCATTAATAGAAAGACATTAATTTACTTTGTTATTTTGTCTTTTTTATAATTCGATTGAATTTATTTTAACTGGCTTTTATTTGTTTAAATTTAGTTTTGAGTTTTTGCGCTTTTCTGAATTTTTTTAATTTGTGTTTGTAATAAATGTGAGATTTTTCAATTTTACGTTAATGTATTAAGATGCTAGATTGCTGTTTGAATTTTTAAATAGTATTTATTTCAAAGGTTGGGATCGTGGAGTTGGTGCTTTTACGGATATGAATGTTTGCTAAGTTTTCACTAGTGATTTTACTCACATACATCCTTGCTGTATCTGGTGCGGCGTTGCACGCTTACTTTTGAGTTGTATAGCGTGGTTTTGATTTTCCTATCGGGGAGCAATTGTTAAATTTACCATCACAAATGGGTAAGTTAATTTACTTTGTTGACAACTGTTCTCATTTTGAATTTTTTACTATTTTATGGCCCAATTTTGTTTGAAAACTGTTAACTTTTTATTTTAGAGATGTGTGAATCGTTCCGAAATGAGAGCCATTGTGGTTGGCTGCCATATTGTAGTTGGAACAGGACGGCATGCTTAATCGATTCGGGATTGCTGAAGTTTATCCGGTATGTATTAATTAAGTAGAATGAATGAAATCCATTATTTACAAACTGCCATTCAATTATGTTAATATTTTTAATATTATGATGCCGTTATAGTATTTTTAATCATATTTTCAGGGATTTCCTGCAGGCGGAGAAGACACTCACGTCCTCCTGTCCAGCAACGGGATGGTGGCATTGTTTTTGCCAACAATGGAGTAGATGCGGGGTTCTTCCTACTGAACATGGCAGCTCCATGGATAAAAGATTGGGCCCTTCTTCGTGTCCTATCTTGTGTAGATATGGGTAAAAGTGGGTTTGAATTCCTCAGGGGTAAACTCCGTCAGCGGACTGGGAATGGAAGTATTGCTGAAAATTCCGAAGAGGAAATCCCACTTTTCCAGCGTAATCCCCTTTTGCACGGCCCCCCTTTAGGTACACCTAATTTTTAATGATCATTCTGCGAGTTTAATAAATTTTATAAGTTTGCCTATCCTGGCAATTGCCAATAAAATTTATTTGCTACCATGGTAACTGTTATTGATTTGTATTGGCAGTGGGAAATAGTATTAGTAAATGTTAGTTGCTTAGTTTCTCTGGTGCTCATCTTTAGTTGACATGTATGGAGATAAACTCACCGTGTGAGAAGCATCATCTACAGCGAAAACGGCAATTCTCTGCCCATTGAACCAAGACACGTTGAAGATGACCGAACTATTGCTTGAATGTTTGGAACGGGAAACGCATGAATACTTCGGCTGGGACACCGCCGAACCACTTTCGGCCGAGGACACGATAGATGATACGTTGCATCCTTTTGAGGTTTTGAATAAACTAACACTATTCGGTGTACCTGCTCACCCACTAAAATATCTGTATAGTCGAAAAATCTGTCGTCAATATTACAACATTCAGTTATATTCAGGACGTTAGCAGACTGCAAAAACTCCGGTGCAACGACAGATTTATCTAATTGTTGCGGGATGTAATTTGCTTTCACCGTTCAAAAGCTTAACAAGTTATTTTTCGCGACATTCGAAAATCTCAGTCTGATGCGATACTGAGATGCGGCATGCTGTTGGAAACTTTCTAAGCGTCATTTTCAATTTGCAGCCATACGTGTCAATTACACTGTTATCGGGAATGATGTGCTTCCACCATGCAAAATGTTCATGTCATATTTTTGCACCTGTGAGAAATCTATCAGTGATGGAAAACTGACAACCGCATGCTGCTCGCAAATTCTCAATTTTTCTGAAATTTGCGGTGCAACGACGAATTTTCCGTATTGTCACCGGGTTGGATTTGCGTTCATCATTCCAAATTTTCAGAAGAATGTTTCTTCCGAGCATTCAAAAATCTCGATCTGATGCGAAACTGACATTAAAATCTCATTTTGGTTCGACACTATGGTGACACATGCTGTTTGAACTCTTGCGTGTATTACGATTCAAGAACGGATTTTTTTAATTTTCACGGATATTATTTGCGTTCTTCATTTGGAATTTTGAGAAGCTATTTTTGAAATTGAAAAATCTCGGTCTGATGCGAAACTGAAATGGCACATGCTGTTTGAAACCAAATGTGCTTTCAAATCTGCCGGTGTAACAACAATTTTTTTTAAATTTACACCGCAAATTTTTTGCGTTAATTTCAAATTTTCAGACGTTTTTTTTAAATTCAAAAATATTTGTGTGATACGTGTGTACACGTTACTACTCACCCAGCATCCCCTTCACCCGTGTACACCCGTCATATCAAGTTAGACTCCCCCACTCCCTCAATCGTATAAGCAATATGTTGACAGGTAGAATTTTGACTCGGTAGAATTCAGAGATGTGTATGAGCAAATGACGTTGAATCGAGAGTACTTGGTAGGGACATTATTTTACTCAGTTCCTCTCTCCTTACTCGTCTTAGTCGCACTCCTCGAGTCATTCATTCATTCCATTCAACCATAGTGCCTCCGGTGCGGAGGGCCTTGTCTACACTGGAAGGACACGTAAAACTATCCTATTTTAATTAGAATACTTCGAGCATTGACCGTCCAACTCAGCATTCGGCGGCAATCAACAAAATCGGAAATACAATTTTCAAGGATATTTGGCTTGAAGGAACCCTGTGAGACTAATCCATCACGGTAAATTACAGGAATGGATAACTAATGGTCATAGCTACGAAACCCCGACCATATTCAACAAATTTGAATTCCTCATTGATATGTATGGGAAATTTCCAAGGCGGACAACATTCAGCAGTTGATTAACTTATTTTGTGACGCGAGCGCGGAAGCAGGACGCCTTTTGGCTTGCGATGACCGTTCCGAACAAGCGAAAGTTTCACCAGAAAATTCAGCACCGGTATGTTTGATTCCCGCTATGGTCTGGCCAATTATGCAACGAGGTAGAACACCCGGACGGTGTCCCACGTGGATAGGAAATACAACGGTGCAAAATTCAGCATGAGTTTAGGCCTACCATGTTTCCACCCCACATGGGGATACTAAAAAATGACGGAGTTGTTGAGGTCAACCGGGGGGATGATGCGATTTATTATCAACTGCATGGCTAAGAGCAGGACTTTCAAAGTCACTGGCAAGTTTACCGCCTCTGAGCTGCATCATACCGAAGGTGTATGTGATTGGAATTATTATCAAGCCGTGTAGAGTGGAAAATACAGTGCTCAATTCAACGCAAGAGTAGTAAGCGCGTTACTCCAGATATCCCTGCCCAAGCAGGGGGAATTGGATTTACGCACTTACTACTACATTCTCTCTTTAAACTCATCACTTTTTCGGAAATTTCACTATAAATTAACAAAGATCTTAAAAATCTCAAAAATCATTTTTTGAAATATTTTTCCCCCGCCCAAAATATTTTTACCACATTTCTAAAAAATCATCACTATAAATGGTATTTTACTCGTATAATGGGTAAATACAGGTGTTTTACGAGTAAAAATGGGTTAAAAAAATAACACCGCGAGAGGACAGTTTGAACAGATTTTACAAATATGACCCTGTATTAATCACCACTGTTAATGGTATTTTACCAGTTTAATAGGTGAATACAGGAGTAAAAAATGTGGTTAATTAATTTACTTTAGTTCAGTTAGCTTGAGCGCATTTCATTCTTTCAGTGATAGCATTCCTCCCTGTCAAAGTTGAATGGAAAAAATCCTAAGAAAAAAATTAATTTCCAGGTTTCGAACTCGTAACCGTTGGTATGAGATCGGATACGCTACCACTCAAACCAGATTGCTTAAGTATGAAGAGGGGACATTATTAGTGTTTAAGCCACGCTGTCAGCGTTCCAAAAAAGCGTTCCCACTTTTTTCAGCGTTCCAAAAATTCGTTCGAGTGTGCCAAATAATGTTTGAGCGTTCCATATGAGTGTTCCACACATGCTTGTACATAACATTTTCAGTTATTTATGAACTAGGTGGCACGCAAGGTATCTCTAAACGTGATGTAAGTAGAATGAAAAGTAAGTGATGAAAAGTCGATTTTTTCAGGGATCGTGCATTAATGACGTAAAGATTAAAAGGGGGAAGGGTAAAAGGGAGTAAAAGGGGTTAAAGGGGGTACATCTGTCAACATCTAAACTACATGTCGTAGATCAAAATTCTTTCGGATCCGGAATGACTGTAAAATTTCCAGCTCATCCATGTATCATACATCCGTCGGTTTTTAAATTTTACTTCAAAATTTTATGAAATTTTGATAAAAATTATTTTTAAAGATAGAGCTACAATTTTTTACACCAAGGGCTATTTTAAAACGGGGAATAACATTATCAAATTTTATTCCCTTTTTGGAAAAAAATCGAAAGACATATTTTTAACGATAGCTTTACGAATTTTGGTGCAGAGGCGTATTTGAATACGAGGAATAATATGATGAAGTCAGATTGCAATAAGTTTATGAAAT